>MU033953.1:555374-574374 GCA_011833715.1 Carcinoscorpius rotundicauda
AATTTAACATCATTAGTATGACCAAGTCCTTTATACTGTGTGCCAGGTAAGTAACAAGTTATTTATAAATATTTCAACAGCTACAAACAATTATAGTGGAACTTGGCAGAAAAATGAATAAAAGCCATGGAATGCTGTTACAACATCACGATATCAGTTACCATCAGTTACATACTGTTACAACATCACAATATCAGTTACCACCATTACATACTGTTACAACATCACAATATCAGTTACCACCAGTTACATGTTGTTACAACATCACGATATCAGTTACCACCAGTTACATGTTGTTACAACATCACGATATCAGTTACCACCAGTTACATACTGTTACAACATCTCAAATATTGTCAGTCACATATTGTTACAACATAATCATACCAATTATCACTAATGAGATTTACACACCATTACAACATAATAACACCAACTATCACTGCAGGTGTTACACACTGTTACAATATAATTATACTAACTATCACTTACAAGTGTGAAACAGTGTTACAATATAATTTGTTCAGCTCCAACTGTTAAGTATTATATGTTATTACAGTGTAACCATTTCAGTTACCACTGAAAAGTAATGCAGGAATTACATGTAATTCAGTTACTACTGAAAAGTAATGCAGGAATTACATGTAATTCAGTTACCACTGAAAAGTAATGCAGGAATTACATGTAATTCAGTTACCACTGAAAAGTAATGCAGGAATTACATGTTAAAAGATACATACATACAGAGATTATACACACCTTCAAATGCATGACCTCAGATTTGCCATTGTTACACAGAAGCTCTTATCTAAAGTATCTAATATAAATGTTTGAAAGCTGTTTCTATCAATCTTCATGAGACATTTCTTCATTAAAAACACAACTGTGGCCACTGTTTAGAGATCTACATTTTTAATATGCTAGGTAGACAACAAACAAGCATGTACATAAATATGTCAGTGTTGGTACACTTCATATTGAGTTGTTCATTTTTCCTGAGGTAGTCTTAATTGTGTCAGTTAAGAAAACACAGTTTCTGTTTCCACTTTGTCTACTTTCCCCATCTAAATACATATATTTTGGAAGTATTTCTTACCCTTGGTAATTTAGATGTTATGAAAACATTTTATAGAAGTTGATGTAACTTATACTGATAAAACAGTACAGCAGAGGAAACTGCCAGTATAACTTCCATCAACTTGTGTGTAAACATGTTTAAAAGGTATCAGACAGGATTAACTTGGGTCTTAAAATGTTTTCTGTAACAAAGTAAAGTTTAGATGATAAGTGGTTTTGAGAATAAAATACATTGTATTTAATTAATGTGTTAACTAGCTCTCATAATAGGTTTTATTTAACTGTTGTGTTGTCCATATGTTTGTATCTCTAATAGTATATTTAAATGTTGTCTTATCCATCTGTCTATATTTTAATAGTGTATTTAAATGTTGTCTTATCCAGCTGTCTGTATCTCTTAATAGTGTATTTAAATGCTGTCTTGTCCACTTGTTTGTATCTCTAATAGTGTATATAAATTCTGTTTTGATAATCTTTTTTTAGCTCTCCTGAAGAAAGATCTGAATGGATAAATCTCTTGAACAAAGCTATTGAAGAGAATGCTTGTAAACACAGCCCCATTATAAATGCTAAAAAGGTAAACTTGATTATTAGACATTCATGTAAAGAAAACATGGTGTTGTAGCTTTTGTTGATTGTACATTGTTGTGGTCTGACACTTTGTGTGGTTTATGAACATGTAATCTTCAGAAATGTAATGCTTAGAAAATGATAAGATACAAATTCCTGTATTGTATTTAAAACTTATGTACCATTCAGTGATGTTGCTAGGATCTTCCCTCATAAATATGTCTGTAAAACTTCGATGTCTAAAGACACTAAGCTGATCTTATGATCTGTTTGCTTAAATCATGTAAAGTGGAGATTTCTATGTCATTACTTGTCTGTAAGGCAGTTGGTTAGAAGAATCTCGCTATATTCCAAAGGGATACAATGGTTGGTGTCCACTCATAAGAAAGACCTTTTCTCTGATTGACTGTTGAGAAATGTCTGCCATCAGAGTTCCTCAAGAATGGAAGTCTAAAGGGAATGCATCTGTCATTAAGAAAGCTATGGTAACTGACCTGGTGATAGGCAGTTTGGACAGATATAACAAAATTCAAATGATATTCCAGTTGGTGCACACATTCAGTTCTCTTGTTTCCAACTGCTAAAAGCAAAGTACTATCCATTGACAACCTATAATCACACCAGCCTATCTGAGATTTCAAGAGAATGGGAGGACTTTAGTGGTTGTTAGGACACAAAATGAATGATGGAAACTTTGATGTGATTTAATAATTCTTGTTTTAACTTCTGTATTAACAGGTATTTACACCTGTTAGAGTTTAGATATTTCAAACTGCAGAAGGCTTCAAAATAGTGAATCAATGGTTGATTTATTTTACTGCTTCAGAAAAGAAAGATAGCACCTAGAGTCCACTTAAATGTTGTTTTATTCAACATGCAATACTGTATATTCACTGTTATAGACAAAGACTCTTTGGGAATGATACCACAATAACAAAGGTCATAATACTGTTATAATCAGTTTTAAAACCAATAGAAAATAGAAGCTATAAATTAAATTACTTTTCATTCTATAGATAAAAACTAGAAGAGAATATTATGTAAAGTAATATAAAAATATTCTGTATTAAAATTGTAAACATTAATGCTTTATATAAACTGGAATATTGAAGTTTTGTTTTCATAACTTGCATATAAGAAAAATCTATTTATTACAAATACTTTAAAAATGTGTTCTTGTTGAAATACCAGAAAATGATCTTGTGGATGTGTATTTTATGAATTATGAACATTTGAATGTGTGTTCTTGTTCAAATACCAGATAATGGTGTTATGAATGTGTTGTTGAAATATCAGATAATGATTTTGTGAATGTGTGTTCTTGTTCAAATACCAGATAATGATCATGTGAATGTGTGGTCTTGTTCAAATACCAGATAATGATTTTGTGAATGTGTATTCTAAGAAGTTTCATCATGTTAATGTGTGTTATTGAAATACCAGATAATGGTTATGTGAACGTGTGTTCTTGTTGAAGTATCAGATAATGATCTTGTGAATGTGTATTCTACGAAGTTTCATCATGTGAATGTGTGTTCTTGTTGAAATACCAGATAATAATCATGTGAATGTGTGTTTTTGTTGAGGTACCAGATAATTATCATGTGAATGTGTATTCTTGTTGAAGTCCCAGATAATGATCATGTGAATGTGTGTCCTTGTAGAAATACCAGATAATGATCATATGGATGTGTATTCTTGTTGAAATACCAGATAATAACCATTTGAATGTGTTCTTGTTGAAATACCAGATAATGATCATATGGATGTGTGTTCTTGTTGAAATACCAGATAATGATCATATGGATGTGTATTCTTGTTGAAATACCAGATAATAATCATTTGAATGTGTTCTTGTTGAAATACTAAATAATGATCTTGTGAATCTGTGTTCTTGTTGAAATATCACATATTGATTATGTGAATGTGTGTTCTTGTTGAAATACCAGATAATAATCATGTGAATGTGTGTTCTTGTTGAAGTATCAGATAATGATCATGTGAATGTGTGTTTTTGTTGAAGTATCAGATAATGATCATGTGAATGTGTGTTCTTGTTGAAGTATCAGATAATGATCATGTGAATGTGTGTTCTTGTTGAAGTATCAGATAATGATCATGTGAATGTGTGTTCTTGTTGAAATACCAGATAATAATCATGTGAATGTGTGTTCTTGTTGAAGTATCAGATAATGATCATGTGAATGTGTGTTCTTGTTGAAGTATCAGATAATGATCATGTGAATGTGTGTTCTTGTTGAAGTATCAGATAATGATCATGTGAATGTGTGGTCTTGTTGAAATACCAGATGTTAATATAAATGTTGAACTTCTGAATATTGATTGTTTTTTTCCTTTATGATCAGCAGCTAATCATGTGAATATTTGTTTGTATTGAAATATTTTTTCTTGTGAATATGTTGATGTATACAGTATGAAGATGTGACTGTTGACCTGGGAAGCAAAGCACCAGAATTGACACCTGATTCAGCCGTTACTTCTTGTCAGTTGTGTACAAATGAATTCAGTGTCAACTTTCATCGTCATCACTGTCAAGCTTGTGGAAAGGTTTGTGTAATTCTCTTCTGAGGAAGTGGCATATCCATATCTAAGTTTATTAATGGTAGTACCTCCATACCTTAGATAGTTTACTAATGGTAGTACATTCATACCTTAGATAGTTTACTAATAGTAGTACATTCATACCTTAGATAGTTTACTAATAGTAGTACATCCATACCTTAGATAGTTTACTAATAGTAGTACATCCATACCTTAGATAGTTTACTAATAGTAGTACATTCATACCTTAGATAGTTTACTAATAGTAGTACATCCATACCTTAGATAGCTTATTAATAGTAGTACCTCCATACCTTAGATAGTTTACTAATAGTAGTACATCCATACCTTAGATAGTTTACTAATAGTAGTACATTCATACCTTAGATAGTTTACTAATAGTAGTACATCCATACCTTAGATAGTTTACTAATAGTAGTACATTCATACCTTAGATAGGTTACTAACAGTAGTACATTCATACCTTAGATAGTTTACTAATAGTAGTACATCCATACCTTAGATAGTTTACTAATAGTAGTACATCCATACCTTAGATAGTTTACTAATAGTAGTACATTCATACCTTAGATAGTTTACTAATAGTAGTACATCCATACCTTAGATAGCTTATTAATAGTAGTACCTCCATACCTTAGATAGTTTACTAATAGTAGTACATCCATACCTTAGATAGTTTACTAATAGTAGTACATTCATACCTTAGATAGTTTACTAATAGTAGTACATCCATACCTTAGATAGTTTACTAATAGTAGTACATTCATACCTTAGATAGTTTACTAATAGTAGTACATCCATACCTTAGATAGTTTATTAATAGTAGTACATCCATACCTTAGATAGTTTACTGATATTATTACATCCATACCTTAGATAGTTTACTAATAGTAGTACATTCATACCTTAGATAGTTTACTAATAGTAGTACATTCATACCTTAAATAGTTTACTAATAGTAGAACATTCATACCTTAGATAGTTTACTAATAGTAGTACATCCATACCTTAGATAGTTTACTAATAGTAGTACATCCATACCTTAGATAGTTTACTAATAGTTGTACATTCATACCTTAGATAGTTTACTAATAGTAGTACATCCATACCTTAGATAGTTTACTAATAGTAGTACATTCATACCTTAGATAGTTTACTAATAGTATTCCTTCCATGTTAGACTGTAATACTAAATGTGTTTTATTTTGTGTAGGTTGTCATTGTTCTTCCATGGTAGACTACAGAACTACAGGGTGGTCGCTAGAAAAGCGGAAAATTTGAGGGTCAGATGAGATCATGAATAAATTGCGTGCTTACTCATTTCTATTTTGATTTCTTTACATCATGAATGAAATGCACGATTTTAATAATTTTGAGCATTTATGAGTGTAATATAACATATGCCTTCAAAAAACTTTGTAAAAGTTATTCTTTGTAAAAATAAATAGCTGTTTGACAGATTTTCCGCTTTTCTAGCGACCACCCTGTATAACGTGTTTTATTTTGTCTATGTTGTCATTGTTCTTCCATGTTGGACTGTTGTACTAAACGTGTTTTATTTTATCTTGGTTGTCATTGTTCTTTCATGTTGGACTATTGTACTAAACGTGTTTTATTTTGTCTAGGTTGTCATTGTACTTCTATGTTAGACTTTAGTACTAAAAGTGTTTTATTTTATTCAGGTTGTCATTGTTCTTCCATGTTAGACTAGAGTACTGTAATGTATTTTATTTTGTCTAGGTTGTCATTGTTGTTTCATGTTAGACTTTAGTACTAAAAGTGTTTTATTTTGTTCAGGTTGTCATTGTTCTTCCATGTTAGACTAGAGTATTGTAATGTATTTTATTTTTTCTAGGTTGTCATTGTTGTTTCATGTTAGACTTTAGTACTAAAAGTGTTTTATTTTGTTCAGGTTGTCATTGTTCTTCCATGTTAGACTAGAGTACTGTAATGTATTTTATTTTGTCTAGGCTGTCATTGTTCTTTCATATTAGACTATAGGACTAAATGTGTTTTATTTTGTCTAGGCTCTCATTGTTCTTTCATTTTAGACTATAGTACTAAAAATGTTTTATTTTGTCCAGGTTGTCATTGTTCTTCCATGTTAGACTTTAGTACTAAAAGTGTTTTATTTTGTCTAGGTTGTCATTGTTCTTCCATGTTGGACTATAGTACTAAACGTGTTTTATTTGGTCTAGGTTGTCGTTGTTCTTCCATGTTAGACTATAGTACTAAATGTGTTTTATTTTGTCTAGGTTGTCATTGTCCTTCCATGTTAGACTGTAGTACTATAATGTGTTCTATTTTGTCTAGGTTGTCATTGTCCTTCCATGTTAGACTGTAGTACTATAATGTGTTCTATTTTTTTTAGGTTGTGTGTTCTGCCTGTTCAACCAATGGGGCTCCACTTTCTTATTTAGGGTTTAAAACAGCAAGAGTTTGTGATGAATGTTTTCCAAAACTTCAGAAAGGTAGATGGTTTTCAACTTTTTAACCTTGCAGTTTTGTATATATGGTCAACAATCTTAGAAAGAGCAAGATAAAATGATTTTCCAAACCATTAGTGTTCATTTGTATCATAGTAAAGTTACAGATTTGCTTTTTGTTTGTTTAAGTTGTTTGTTCAGTTCCGTTCGACACCTTCTACTGCAATTAATTTTGCTTTTACAGGGTTTTCAGAAAGTTACTCTGCACTTGTATATTTATTGACAGACATGTTTCAATACAGAATACAGGAGGTAAATATGAATGACAATTATAAACAATGTTGAAAGTGACCTCCATTGGTATCAATTCAGGCCTGGATCCTTCTTACTTTGTTTCTAAACACTGCTATCAGTTGATGGCTTGAAATAGACTGAATAAAATATTATTACAAAACTGCATGGTAACTTTCCAAACACCATGTACATTGATTGACATTTTTGTAGGAATTTATCAAAATGTGTATGGTTTAGTTTTGTTTATTGTTTGTATTTGGGAGAAATGTATCATATTGTTCTCTGTTTGAATAAATTAATTAATATTTTGCTCTGACAGTTTTTTTTTTGATCATTTTTATTATTAGTGTTATTTAGTGAAAATAACTTTAGACTTTTCTTAGTGTTCATTGTCTAGAAGTAAAACATTTAGTAGCTACATATTACTAACATTAGGCCTTAGAAATAATGTTTAAATATAAATTCCTCTTTTATATGGAGTTATATTAATATGTGGCATATCTGGTACTTTGTTGAAAACACGTACACTATTTTACAGCATAAACTAACTGGTTGAGCTGATAATCAATCAATGATCAAGTCCAGTCTCACCTAACATAAGTTTCAAAGAAGAAAAGATTCATGACATAAACATGAATTTTATTATAAAGTATTAGAAATTGGTATTATATATTCTTTGGTGATAATTAAGTTACTTTAAGTTATCAGAAATTCAAAGGGTGTCCCTTAGTGATGAATTTGACAACCATCACAACATGCCAGTAAGTAAAGGATGTGTTGAGGTCAAGAAAGTGTTTTTATGAAACAGTGGTGCAGTTATACAACAGTGGGAACCAGTCTAGTATCTGATGGCCGATGATAGGCAAAGCACAACTGTGTGTGCTAAGACAGTGAGAATAACCTTGCTGTGGATACCTTAGGTGAACAGTGCTGAGGTCATGTCTATCGAGGAAAAATGATAAGAATTAGTGGTGGGAAAATATGAGTTAGTATAAATTTGAAGAAAGTGCAGAAGAAAAACCCTTAACTATAGAAATTTAAGGACAGCGCCTAGAGGAAGTCAAGCATATGACATAAAGGAAAAAGACTTGCAGAATAGAGGACTATACATATCAAAACAATTTTATTGGGGAAGCCAAACCTAATCAGAAGCACTTCTAAGACCAGAAAGCCAATGGTTGATGACACAAGGTTGGAAAATATACTTTAGTTCTGCATCCTGCAGCTAACAACAATTGAAAGGACCTTTCACGATACAGGATTGGTCCACAGAATGCACTATAAAGCAAACGTTGATGGAGCAACCATGGTCTACCACACCAACATGTTGAAGAGGTACTGTGAAAGAGAAAAAGATCTTAATGGTGCAACTATTTATGTGCAGATGAACATGGCAGATGTGGCTGCTATGGAAGCAGAACCTGAAGACAATGAAATGAGAAGATAAGGACCTCATAGGCCTTAAGACTACTTGGTGAAGATGATATCAACAAAAGTGAAGGACTGATTGGCAAGAATCGTAAAGAGGAACAAAATCTTCTGTCAGTATATAGACAGACTAGGAAATACAGACACCAGATGACATTGAGACCAAGATGTATGTTTTCACTGTCAAGCTCTGATTTTTCCTGCATGACTTAATTGAACTTTAGTCCACTATGCCCTCTCATCTCAGTCACTTACTGCTTATGAGGTTCTGTTGCTTTTTTGGGATTTGGTCTTCCATGACATCATCGGTCCTTCTCAGTCATGCCTCTATGATCTCTTGGGAATGTGTTTTATGAATGATAGAACCCTGATTCGGATCCTCTTTTCTTCTTTCTTCCCTATGAGGCTATCTACGTGGGTGGATGAACAACATCCAAATGTCAGTGGGTGTGCTGCTTCCTTCCTCACTTCTGGATCTACATCTTTTCTTTGATGCTTCTCTGCAGGCTTTGTTTTGGACATCACTGTTCTTGAACTTCTGTCTATATGTCAGGTGATACATTGTTTCTATTAACCAGTTCTAAGTCATTGGCACATACACTTATGGCCAAAAGTATGTGGACACCTGACCATTACACCCATATGTGCTTGTTGAATATCTCATTCCAAAACCAGAGGCATTAATATGAAGTTGTTATTACAGCTTCTGCTCTTCTGGGAAGGCTTTTCACTAGATATTGGAACATGGCTGAAGGGATTTGCTCCCATTCAGCCACAAGAGCATAAGTGAGGTTGAGTCAGCATTCCAATTCATCCCAGAGGTGTTCGATGGGGTTGAGGACAGGGTTGTGTGCGGGCCAGCCAAGTTCTTTCACACCAACATCAGTAAACCATGCTTTATAAACCTTACTTTGTGCATGGGGGCATTGTTATGCTGAAATAGAAAAGGGCCTTTCTCAAACTGTTGCCACAAAGTGGGAAGCACATAATTCTCTAGAATGTCATTGTATGCTGTAGCATTAAGATTTCTCTTCACTGGAACTAAAGAGCTTAGCATAAACCATGAAAAGCAGCTCCCAGATCATTATTCCTCCTCCATGAAACTTTTCACTTGACACTATGCATTCAGGTAGGTTGCGTTTCTCTGGCATCCACCAAACCCAGATTCATCTGCCAAACTAACAGATAGTGAAGTGTGATTCATCACTCCAGAGAACTTCTTTCCACTGCTTCAGAGTCCAATGGTGGTGTGCTTTACACCACTCCAGCCAACTCTTGGCATTGTGCATGGTGATCTTAGGCTTGTATCCAGGTTCTCAGCCATGAAACCCAATTCATGAGGCTCCCAATGAACAGTTCTTGTGCTAACGTTACTTTCAGAGGCAGTTTGGAACTTGGTAATGGGTGTTGCAACTATGGACAGATGATTTTTTACATGCTATGCACTTCAGCACTCAGTGGTCCTGTTCTGTAAGCTTGTGTGGCCTACGGCTTCATGGCTGAGCTGTTGTTGCTCCTAGATGTTTCCATTTCACAATAACAGCTTTTATAATAGTCCAAAACAGCTCTAGCAGGACAGAAATTAGATGAACTGATTTGTTGGAAAGATGGCATCATATGACAATATTATGCTTAAAGTCACTGAACTCTTTAGTATGACCTATTCTAGTGCCTACGTTTGTCTGTGGAGACTGCTTGGCTCTATGCTTAATTTTTTGCACCTGTAAGCAATGGGTGTGGCTGAAATAGATAAACTCATTAATTGGAAGGGATTGTCCATGTACTTTTGGCCATGTAATATATCATTGAGTGAGAGGGCAACCCATCCATAGATCTATGTTTTGGTCATTGAATCTCTTCTACTGAGGCCAGGTACATCACATTTGCATTATTACATATCATGTGCAGGCTGCTTTCCAACTGGTTGTAAATAGTTTTTCGTGCCTTGAGTGGATATATCCCACTGAGTGGGCATTAGATTCCTTCATTTTCTAGGTTTGTTACCATCAGTGGGTGTCTCCACATATGAATGCCTTTAGTGTGAGTCCATACACCAATTTTCATTTCATTTGGTTACCTGCATCTTTTACACCAGCTCTGGCAGTTGATCTCTTCAACCTGGATTGGTCACACAAGTGTCTTTGTGTTCCATCCATCATATTACTTCATCAGGTGATTTCTAGTTCACTCCACTCCTTTCAAGTCTTAAGATCAAACTTGGTTTCTAAGGTTACGTTGACTGCTCTTCTTCTTCCCCTGTCCCTTGTCTGTTTCTCCTGACCTTTGTCAACTATAATCATGTTGTACATCTCAACCTTCATATTTTATGTCTTCACACATACTTTTATTAGGCCCTTGGGAACACAATCCATTTTTACATGTTGAGTCACATGCTTGTCAGCTATCTCCATCTATCCCTCTTACATGGTGAGTGGCAGGTCTTCCACAGTTGGTATACTGCTAGGGTGGTTTTTGCTGACTGATCTGCCCTGACTCGTGTGGTGTAAATTCTTATCTGGGTCTTCATTCTCCTCACTTTCTAGATATTAGGTGGTCTTTACCCTATATCTTTCATTTTTTTGATACCATAGTGTTTCTACTTCCCTGTTCTTCCCATGCTCACACATTCCTTTCATGTATATCCCCTTCACTGGTGCCATATCTTTTTAGATTGGATCATTCATGTTGTCAGACATTCCATTTCTCTATATCTGTTTGAACAACTTCCTAAAGTTCAATGTTTCATCCTTCCCACACTAGATAATTCTTTAGCCTGTAGATGTTGGTGGTCAGAGTTGTATGACATTTCATGTACTCTTTTCCCTCTGTCTCTCTTTCCTTTATTCTGTGATACATGATTCCAACTCTTTACTCCCCTCCAGCAATCATCACCCTCTCTCTTTACCGATGGGTCCATCTTTTGGTTTAACTTGTTTATTCTTTCCTACCTTCTTCCCCCTGGATTTCTTTCAGTTGCCCTTCCTTCCAATATTACCCAACTGTTTTCTCTGTTTCTTGTCTGTGTCATCCAGTACAAGAAATTCTGCATTCTAACACGTGGACTATTCCCTGTATGTTCATCTCTCACTGTCTATGTCATCTCTTGGTTTTCTCCTTGTCAGTGTTGTCTATCATCTGTGACAACTCATCAGACTTTGACACTACAACTTTACTAATAAATGTTTTCATCTTTTTTTTCTTTCAGGGGATCTTATTTCACTGTTAATCACATGGATTTAGTTAATTGACAAGTGGTTTCTGGTCAGGTATTCTTTAACTCAAAATATGCATTGTATGCCATGTTGACTTTCATAGTTTTGCAGTGCTCACTGTGGAACTGAGTCATCACCTTAATGTGTGAAGTCACCTTCTGATACTCATATGCATTGGAGTTGAGCCATCACAACGGCAGTTCATCACTTTGATGGCAGCCCTCAATCTACCTTTGTTTTGAAGTCTGTTTCTTGTGTTGAGGTTTTGGTATCGAGTTATCTTCCTCTCCCAATTACTCTATTTGTGTCTTGGGTCATGGTGGTGGTGCATGGGATTGTTTTGGTTCTGTCCTTAATTATCCCTCATTCTCTTCATACAGGAATGTTATTGGATGATACCATCCTGTGTCATGGTTGGGAAAGTTGAATCCATGTGACAGACATCCTTATGAAAGCAGATGACACTTCACAAATTGATAGATTAGTGATAATCCTTGTGACTTACATAGAAATAGGTACAAGTTTAAATTCCCAATTTTTGTGTTTAAGGCTAAGATGGTATGATCCTCATCCTACCCTCACATGGATGTCAGAACCATGTAAAAATAATTTGGATGTAGTTGACTTATTGAGTATGGTCCTCTGTAATCTTAGCCAACCTAAGTTAACATGTTACCCATCAGTAACATCTGTTAAGCTTAATACACACAGTTTCCACCCTTGTGTATTACACACACTAAACACAATAAAAAGTATACCTGGCTTAGAAGTTGTGGGGTTCCCATCTTCTGATATTCAGACTTTTCTCACTGTCAGGGGTATCCTTTGGATGCTTTTGGGGTACTTCTGCCATTTCATCTCATTGGTCCCTCTTTCTCTTCAGGATAGGAATGTAGCTAATCTTGTGATTAGAGGTAAGTAATATATTAGAAGATATAATTTTCCTTTACTGAAAACATGTTACTTTCCTCCTTTCACACTTTATACTCTTTCTTCCCACTGCTCTGGTGGTTACATCTTTCACCAAACTTCAAAATAAAGATTTGGTAAAGGAATGTAGAGAGAGTCAACATATCATGTGAGCATGTCTTGCTACTACTGCTTAAGAGATGATGAATGAAGATTTATGTGTGAGACGTAATTTCAACAAGGGGAAGCATGAGGTTTATAGCATGTGTAAATAAACAGTTCACAAATAGAGGGAGCATTGAATGAAAAGAGCTGATTTTGTTACTGGAGGTAGGTACTTATCAAAAATACATTGAATAAAAAGAGCTGATTTTGTTACTGGAGGTAGGTACTTATCAAAAATACATTGAATAAAAAGAGCTGATTTTGTTACTGGAGGTAGGTACTTATCAAAAATACATTGAATAAAAATAGCTGATTTTGTTACTGGAGGTAGGTACTTATCAAAAATACATTGAATAAAAAGAGCTGATTTTGTTACTGGAGGGAGGTACTTATCAAAAATACATTGAATAAAAAGAGCTGATTTTGTTACTGGAGGTAGGTACTTATCAAAAATACATTGAATAAAAATAGCTGATTTTGTTACTGGAGGTAGGTACTTATCAAAAATACATTGAATAAAAATAGCTGATTTTGTTACTGGAGGTAGGTACTTATCAAAAATACATTGAATAAAAATAGCTGATTTTGTTACTGGAGGTAGGTACTTATCAAAAATACATTGAATGAAAAGAGCTGATTTTGTTACTGGAGGTAGGTACTTATCAAAATACATTGAATAAAAATAGCTGATTTTGTTACTGGAGGTAGGTACTTATCAAAAATACATTGAATAAAAATAGCTGATTTTGTTACTGGAGGTAGGTACTTATCAGAAATACATTGAATAAAAAGAGCTGATTTTGTTACTGGAGGGAGGTACTTATCAAAAATACATTGAATAAAAAGAGCTGATTTTGCTACTGGAGGTAGGTACTTATCAGAAATACATTGAATAAAAAGAGCTGATTTTGTTACTGGAGGGAGGTACTTATCAGAAATACATTGAATAAAAATAGCTGATTTTGTTACTGGAGGTAGGTACTTATCAGAAATACATTGAATAAAAAGAGCTGATTTTGTTACTGGAGGGAGGTACTTATCAAAAATACATTGAATAAAAATAGCTGATTTTGTTACTGGAGGTAGGTACTTATCAGAAATACATTGAATAAAAATAGCTGATTTTGTTACTGGAGGGAGGTACTTATCAGAAATACATTGAATAAAAATAGCTGATTTTGTTACTGGAGGTAGGTACTTATGAGAAATACATTGAATAAAAATAGCTGATTTTGTTACTGGAGGTAGGTACTTATCAGAAATACATTGAATAAAAAGAGCTGATTTTGTTACTGGAGGTAGGTACTTATCAGAAATACATTGAATAAAAATAGCTGATTTTGTTACTGGAGGTAGGTACTTATCAGAAATACATTGAATAAAAATAGCTGATTTTGTTACTGGAGGTAGGTACTTATCAGAAATACATTGAATAAAAATAGCTGATTTTGTTACTGGAGGTAGGTACTTATCAGAAATACATTGAATAAAAAGAGCTGATTTTGTTACTGGAGGGAGGTACTTATCAGAAATACATTGAATAAAAAGAGCTGATTTTGTTACTGGAGGTAGGTACTTATCAGAAATACATTGAATAAAAATAGCTGATTTTGTTACTGGAGGGAGGTACTTATCAGAAATACATTGAATAAAAATAGCTGATTTTGTTACTGGAGGTAGGTACTTATCAAAAATACATTGAATAAAAATAGCTGATTTTGTTACTGGAGGTAGGTACTTATCAAAAATACATTGAATAAAAATAGCTGATTTTGTTACTGGAGGTAGGTACTTATCAAAAATACATTGAATAAAAATAGCTGATTTTGTTACTGGAGGTAGGTACTTATCAAAAATACATTGAATAAAAATAGCTGATTTTGTTACTGGAGGTAGGTACTTATCAAAAATACATTGAATAGAAATAGCTGATTTTGTTACTGGAGGTAGGTACTTATCAAAAATACATTGAATGAAAAGAGCTGATTTTGTTACTGGAGGTAGGTACTTATCAAAATACATTGAATAAAAATAGCTGATTTTGTTACTGGAGGTAGGTACTTATCAAAAATACATTGAATAAAAATAGCTGATTTTGTTACTGGAGGTAGGTACTTATCAGAAATACATTGAATAAAAAGAGCTGATTTTGTTACTGGAGGGAGGTACTTATCAGAAATACATTGAATAAAAATAGCTGATTTTGTTACTGGAGGTAGGTACTTATCAGAAATACATTGAATAAAAATAGCTGATTTTGTTACTGGAGGTAGGTACTTATCAGAAATACATTGAATAAAAAGAGCTGATTTTGTTACTGGAGGGAGGTACTTATCAGAAATACATTGAATAAAAATAGCTGATTTTGTTACTGGAGGTAGGTACTTATCAGAAATACATTGAATAAAAATAGCTGATTTTGTTACTGGAGGTAGGTACTTATCAGAAATACATTGAATAAAAAGAGCTGATTTTGTTACTGGAGGGAGGTACTTATCAGAAATACATTGAATAAAAAGAGCTGATTTTGTTACTGGAGGGAGGTACTTATCAGAAATACATTGAATAAAAATAGCTGATTTTGTTACTGGAGGGAGGTACTTATCACAAATACATTGAATAAAAATAGCTGATTTTGTTACTGGAGGTAGGTACTTATCAAAAATACATTGAATAAAAATAGCTGATTTTGTTACTGGAGGTAGGTACTTATCAAAAATACATTGAATAAAAATAGCTGATTTTGTTACTGGAGGTAGGTACTTATCAAAAATACATTGAATAAAAAGAGCTGATTTTGTTACTGGAGGTAGGTACTTATCAGAAATACATTGAATAAAAAGAGCTGATTTTGTTACTGGAGGGAGGTACTTATCAGAAATACATTGAATAAAAATAGCTGATTTTGTTACTGGAGGGAGGTACTTATCAAAAATACATTGAATAAAAAGAGCTGATTTTGTTACTGGAGGTAGGTACTTATCACAAATACATTGAATAAAAAGAGCTGATTTTGTTACTGGAGGTAGGTACTTATCAGAAATACATTGAATAAAAAGAGCTGATTTTGTTACTGGAGGGAGGTACTTATCAGAAATACATTGAATAAAAATAGCTGATTTTGTTACTGGAGGTAGGTACTTATCAGAAATACATTGAATAAAAATAGCTGATTTTGTTACTGGAGGTAGGTACTTATCAGAAATACATTGAATAAAAAGAGCTGATTTTGTTACTGGAGGGAGGTACTTATCAGAAATACATTGAATAAAAAGAGCTGATTTTGTTACTGGAGGGAGGTACTTATCAGAAATACATTGAATAAAAATAGCTGATTTTGTTACTGGAGGGAGGTACTTATCACAAATACATTGAATAAAAATAGCTGATTTTGTTACTGGAGGTAGGTACTTATCAAAAATACATTGAATAAAAATAGCTGATTTTGTTACTGGAGGTAGGTACTTATCAAAAATACATTGAATAAAAATAGCTGATTTTGTTACTGGAGGTAGGTACTTATCAAAAATACATTGAATAAAAAGAGCTGATTTTGTTACTGGAGGTAGGTACTTATCAGAAATACATTGAATAAAAAGAGCTGATTTTGTTACTGGAGGGAGGTACTTATCAGAAATACATTGAATAAAAATAGCTGATTTTGTTACTGGAGGGAGGTACTTATCAAAAATACATTGAATAAAAAGAGCTGATTTTGTTACTGGAGGTAGGTACTTATCAGAAATACATTGAATAAAAATAGCTGATTTTGTTACTGGAGGTAGGTACTTATCAGAAATACATTGAATAAAAATAGCTGATTTTGTTACTGGAGGGAGGTACTTATCAGAAATACATTGAATAAAAATAGCTGATTTTGTTACTGGAGGTAGGTACTTATCAGAAATACATTGAATAAAAATAGCTGATTTTGTTACTGGAGGTAGGTACTTATCAGAAATACATTGAATAAAAAGAGCTGATTTTGTTACTGGAGGGAGGTACTTATCAGAAATACATTGAATAAAAAGAGCTGATTTTGTTACTGGAGGTAGGTACTTATGAGAAATACATTGAATAAAAATAGCTGATTTTGTTACTGGAGGTAGGTACTTATCAGAAATACATTGAATAAAAAGAGCTGATTTTGTTACTGGAGGGAGGTACTTATCAGAAATACATTGAATAAAAAGAGCTGATTTTGTTACTGGAGGGAGGTACTTATCAGAAATACATTGAATAAAAATAGCTGATTTTGTTACTGGAGGGAGGTACTTATCACAAATACATTGAATAAAAATAGCTGATTTTGTTACTGGAGGTAGGTACTTATCAAAAATACATTGAATAAAAATAGCTGATTTTGTTACTGGAGGTAGGTACTTATCAAAAATACATTGAATAAAAATAGCTGATTTTGTTACTGGAGGTAGGTACTTATCAAAAATACATTGAATAAAAAGAGCTGATTTTGTTACTGGAGGTAGGTACTTATCAGAAATACATTGAATAAAAAGAGCTGATTTTGTTACTGGAGGGAGGTACTTATCAGAAATACATTGAATAAAAATAGCTGATTTTGTTACTGGAGGGAGGTACTTATCAAAAATACATTGAATAAAAAGAGCTGATTTTGTTACTGGAGGTAGGTACTTATCACAAATACATTGAATAAAAAGAGCTGATTTTGTTACTGGAGGGAGGTACTTATCAGAAATACATTGAATAAAAAAAAGAGCTGATTTTGTTACTGGAGGTAGGCACTTATCAGAAATACATTTTCAGCACAAGAATGTTATAACTTTTCTTACTTGGTACAAAAATTTACATTTCATTAGTTGTGTTTCTCAGTAATTTATATATTTTTACTTTTAAAAATTACAAGGCTACTTTACATTCTACAAGAACTTCCATTTTTCTCTTATGCTGTAATCAGTTAAAAAACAACTTAGTAGACCATCAGATGGGGTGAAACTGTAGTGTAAATGTAAGCTCAACAACAAGATTTAATTACTGACCTTGGTATTCATAAATTTGTGTCAGTAAAACTTAGATCTGTTTTTACAGAAGACAGCCAAAGTAAGTACAGATATTCCTCAAGGGGTGGTGACTCAGGATCAAGAGAATTAGAAAGTGACCTCCCACTGACCTCTGAGATTAGTGAAGAACTTGTACAGTCAGGATGTAGAACAAAGAAAAATGTACCTAGCTGTGTACAGGAGGTGAGGAATTATAATAAGATGTAATGTACCTAGCTGTGTACAGGAGGTGAGGAATTATAATAAGATGTAATGTACCTAGCTGTGTACAGGATGTGATGAATAGTGACATGATGTTATGTACCTAGTTATCAACAGGATGTGATGAATAGTGACACGATGTAATGTACCTAGTTATTAACAGGATGTGATGAATAGTGATAAGATGTAATGTACCTAGTTATCAACAGGATGTGATGAATAGTGACACGATGTAATGTACCTAGTTATCAACAGGATGTGATGAATAGTGACACGATGTAATGTACCTAGTTATCAACAGGATGTGATGAATAGTGACACGATGTAATGTACCTAGTTATCAACAGGATGTGATGAATAGTGACACGATGTAATGTACCTAGTTATTAACAGGATGTGATGAATAGTGATAAGATGTAATGTACCTAGTTATCAACAGGATGTGATGAATAGTGATAGGATGTAATGTACCTAGTTATCAATGGGATGTGATGAATAGTGATAGGATGTAATGTACTTAGTTATCAACGGGATGTGATGAATAGTGATAGGATGTAATGTACCTAGCCTACTTAAACAGGCTAGAATGTACTGTATGATGTGATGTATCTGGTTTCTAAAACAGGTTAGAAAGTACAATTGGATGTTATGTAACTATCTGGTGGTTGGACATTTGGAGCTCTTTGAGTTAACCCAAACAGTGATAGAGTGTCATGTGTGCCTTATTGTAACATTTCTAGGAAACAAGTCACAAAGTTACAAGTAGGCAGTCAAACTTACTGCATCAAGATAGTATTTCATCTTGTGTTAATAAAACCTTGCACTGAAAACAAGTGTAATATTTTCATGGAGATTAGAAGAAGTTTTAAATAATTATACATTTTAATATATAACTTGTTAACTAAGTCACATGTACATGTTTGATGTTGGTCTTATGATGGATTAGCCTATTGTCAATAAACAGGCTTTACGAATAGAAGTCAATAACATCTGATAGTTAACCATTTGGACAAAAAAGTTATGAATTTTTTAAGCTATAATAACTAAATAAAGACTTGGAATTTGTACAGATGCACACTTTCTATGTACCTCACCA
>MU033953.1:575374-593374 GCA_011833715.1 Carcinoscorpius rotundicauda
TTGTAATGCGGTCGTTTTTTCCGTTTTTATATTTAATATTTATTCTAGATCACATTCATAGCGGTTTAAAATGGATGACGATTTACTGCGAGGAAATATATTTGAGTCTGTTTTTTATTCATTTCCAAGTTGTATAAAAATAATTTAGAGACAAACAAACCATCGAGACGATTCTTGCTAGAAACATTCTTTTAACTTATTACACACAATTGTTTTCAAACCTTTTCCTGATTGGATGAAATATAAAAACTGCTTGAAAATCTAACCACAGCAACATTACCAATAAAACTAGATTGCGGACTTACACGCTAAAATCCGGGTTTCGATACCCGTGGTGGGCAGAGCACAGATAGCCCATTGTGTAGCTTTGTGCTTAATTCAAAACAACAACATCCATTCGTAGCGACCTCTAATGGTAATTTTACAGTTATTTTTAACTTCCTAATGGTGGGAAATTAACGAAATATGATTATATTATATTCTACTTAAAAAAACACAAATTTAAGTAGTTTAAACAGGACAAAAAGTCTTATAAAACGAAAAAGACGAACGACCGAAACTTTTGAGAAAAAGATGGATAAAATAGACCTTTGTATACTTAGAAAATAAAGAACTTAAAACTTACCTGCAGAATGTTTACTTAACATCATGAGACGTATAGTAACCTGTAAAATGTTTACTTAACACCATGAGACGTAAAGTAACCTGTAGAATGTTTACTTAACATCATGAAAGGCGATTTAACCTGTAGAAAGTGGTGTATTAACGTCATGAGACGCAAGGTAACCTGCAAAATGTTTACTTGACATCATGAAAGGTGATGTAACCTATAGAAAGTGGTGTATTAACATCATGAGACGCGAGGTAACCTGCATAATCAGTGATGTCGAGAAACCCACTTGTTGAGAATTTTATATGCAAAAACGGCTCGTTTGGGTTCAGAAAATATTTTAAATAGAAGAGCGAACAACGTTTCGACCTTCTTCGGTCATCGTCAGGTTCACAAAGAAAGAGGTAACTGACCGGAAGCTGACCACATGTGTGGAAGGGGTTGTATAACTGAGTGTCGCAATGTAGAGGGCGGGGTTAGATGTTTGAATATATAATTTAATCTATAATATTAATATAGGTATAATGGCGTTCCTTTATATTGGTTTATTTTAGGTTTAAGTTGTTGTATAAGTAAGGCTTCTTTAATTTTTCGTTTGTTTATATTTGTTTCTTTATTTAGTATTTTAGTGTTTTCTATGGTTATGTTGTGTCCATTTGACTTGCAGTGTTCGAAAACGTGTGAAGGTGACTTTTTATGTTCTTTGAATCTGGTTTCCATTTTTCTACTTGTTTCTCCAATATAGAAGTCGTGGCAGTTATCACATTGTAGTTTATAAATAATGTTGGTGTGGTGTTTGTCAGTGTAGTTCTTACATAGTATAGACCTTAGTTTTGTGCCTGGTTTTTGAATAAATTTAGTATTAACTGGAATGTTATATTTTGTTACTAGTTTTTGCCAAATGTTGGCTATTTGTTTGCTGATGTCAGGAATATATGGTATACAGCAGTATATGGTTTCGTGATTTTTTGACTCGTGAGATACATTTACTTTTGTTGGTTGATTTTGCTTTCTGTCTAGGTGTGTGCGTATAAGGTTTTCTACGGTTTGTGGATGAATCTTATTGATGTTGATGAAGTATTGTTTTATTTTGTCTAATTCATCGTTAATTTTATCTGGTGAGCATTGTTTTATGGCTGTGTTTATCTGGTTTCTTAGTATGTTGAGTTTTTGTTTTGTTTCATGTGCTGAGTGAGTCCCAAGGAATGTATAGTCCAGTATGGGTGATTTTTCGGTGGATTTCTGTTTTGAATTGTGTGTCGGTTCTTATAATTTTGAGGTTAAGAAATGATATTTGATTGCTTTCTTCCTGTTCACATGTGAAGTTAATGTTGGGATGTACAGAGTTAATGTGATTGAAAAAATTAAGTATGTGTTCTGTAGATTTGAATCCCTAAACCTTGTCATCTACATATCTGTACCAGTATAATGGTGGATGTAATGCTGTATTAATTGCTTGTGTTTCAATTTGTGTCATAAAAATATTAGCTAGAACTGGTGATACTGGGTTGCCCATGCTTAGGCCATTTGTTTGTATATAGTTTTGGTTGTTGAACATGAAGTTTGTCTTTATTGTGGTGAATTCTATGAGGGTTGCTAGCTGGTTACTGGGAATGTCTATAATTGGGTTAGGGTCTCGAATATAGAGTTCTAAGGCTATCTTGCAGGCTTCTGTTGTTGGAATTTCTGTAAAGAGGGATATAACATCGAAACTGGCCATTTAGGCTTTATGATTAAGTTGATTTAGATTAGACTTGAAATTAAAAGAGTCTTTGATGAATGAGTTGGCTGATGTTGCATATTTGGAGAATGCCCATGCTATGTATTTACCAAGATTGTAATTAAACGATTCATATGTTGACATTATTGGTCGTAATGGACAATCTGGTTTATGAGGTTTGGGGATGCCGTATATTTGCGGTGTGCGTGAGTCGGTTTTACGTAGGTAGGAATAAAGTGTTTGTGAAATTGTGTTGGCTTTTTTCATTTGTAGTAGTAATTTGTTTAGTTGCATCTCATGTGTCTTTGTTGGATTTGTGTGTATTGGTTTAAATTTGTTCGTGTCTGATAGGATGTTCTTCATGCTTTGGACGTATTCATTTTGACTATAGCGTTACCTTTATCTGCTTTTAGAATTTTTATGTTTCTGTCTTGTTTTAGGTTTTTAATGGAATTAATGTCTCTTTGTGTAAGATTGTTTTTAGCTTTCTGTTTTGTGAGAAAAGCTTTTGAAAAAATCGTTTAAGATGATGTTTTTAGGTGTTTCTGGAAAATATAAATTTTTAATTTTACCTGGGAAGTTTGGCTGTTGGATGTCAATAAAATTATCTAAGTCGTCTTTTATCTGTTGGTTGTTTTTTTTTGTTTTTGTTTTCTGTAGAAAGTATCACAAGTCTCCTGGCTAGGTCTTCTAAACATGTTTTGATTTCTATGGTTGGAATATACCTAGGTGCTATTGCGAAGTTTAGTCCTTTGTTAAGTAGATGTATCTCGTCTGTGTTTAATTGTCGGTCGGATCTGTTAATTATAAGGTTAGTCAACGGTTTGTCGTTTTGGTGTCTTTTCTGTTGTTTGCATCTTAGTTTTTCTAGTTTTTTGTTGTGGCAGATCTTTTTGTCTCTATCGTTCTTAGTATTTATTTGGTTTATGTTTCGTTGTATAAGTCCGTAAAACTCTGGTTTAATGCAGCATGCTAGTTGATGGTCTAGGTTCATTCTTGTTTTTGTAAGTCATGTAGTTCTTTATATTTTGTGTTCAACACGTCATTAAGTAGTTTTTTTGTAAATTTTGGATAATGTTTGTATATTTATTAAAATTTTTCGAAAGTTTTACCTTTACAAAATCAGGGGTTCGTTGTTCATTTCTACATTGTTGAATGAAACAAATGTCATTTCTTCTTTTGATAATTGACAAACGAGCCGTTTTTGCACATATATTTCTCTACAAGTGGGTTTTCTCGACATCACTGAACTGGAAACTCTCCGGACTTAAATCCTATTGAAAATATTTGGGCGATTTGTAAAGAAAGACTTTAGGGAAAATACTGAGCTACGAGAGATAAGCTATTTGAGATGTGGTACCGCGATCCAAAAAAATTAGTAAAGATTGCAGTCAACTGGTGGACTCGATGCCAAAGCGGATTAACGATCTTCTGCGGTCCTGTCATGTATTAATTTGTGAGTAATTTTTGGATTCTCAAAAAAGTAAGGACGATATGAGTTTCTTATGATGACTGTGTTGTGATATGACTGCATGACTTTTCAAATATAAATATATGGCGAAAGAGAGATTGATGATGTGACTGTATGGAGACGTGTTAATATTTATATGTAAACATCATTTAACATTTTCATCAACAGCTGCACTACTATTCTATATTGAAGTAGTATTACAGTACTAATCTGTATTGAAGTAGTATTACAGTACTAATCTGTATTGATGTAGTATTACAGTACTAATCTGTATTGAAGTAGTATTACAGTACTAATCTGTATTGAAGTAGTATTACAGTACTAATCTGTATTGAAGTAGTATTACAGTACTAATCTGTATTGAAGTAGTATTACAGTACTAATCTGTATTGAAGTAGTATTACAGTACTATTCTATATTGAAGTAGTATTACAGTACTAATCTGTATTGAAGTAGTATTACAGTACTAATCTGTATTGAAGTAGTATTACAGTACTAATCTGTATTGAAGTAGTATTATAGTACTATTCTGTACTGAAGTAGTATTACAGTATTATTCCATATTGAAGTAGTACTAATGCTAATTGACTTAGACAAGTCATCATAATTTCCGTAATCTTACAATGTCCAGTGTAGCATCTTTGTACATTTAATGTTTTTAATGCATAATGCTCAATAAATAATGATATGAGTCACTATAGTTAGTGTTATACAATAAGTGTTAATGTGTGGTGTTGATAATTAATTGTTCTGCTTGTCTGGGCTAATAATTTGAGAAGCAGATATTTGAAGAGAAGTGGACTGGACTTAAACTTGTGCAGTGGTCAAGGACTTGACAAAGCTGCAGCTACACCCTTGTGCAAATTTATTGAAACAAGACGGAAAGTTACGAATTTTTCAATCTTTTGCGTTTTATTTCTGAAAATCCCCAAATTACTCACAAATTAACACATGATATGACCGCCTTTATTTTTCAGAAGATCATTAATCTGCTTTGGCATCGAGTCCACGAGTTGCCTGCAATCTTTACTATTTTTTGGATTGTGGCACCACACCTTAATTAGCTTATCTTTCGTAGTACAATCTTTTCTCCAAAGTCTTTCTTTACAAATCGCCCAAAGATTTTCAACAGGATTTAAGTCAGGAGAGTTTGCATGTCAGTCCAGCACTTTGATTCGTGTTGTAGTTATAAAATTCTTCACAAGTTTCGATGTGTGGCATGGAACCAGATCTTGCTGAAAAATGCCAGTTCCATCTGGAAATCTCTTTTTCAATTCTAAAACGACTCTTCTCTGCAAAACTTCTGTGGTCCTCAAATCATACTTACGATATGTAAGCCTCCAACGCCATAGTAGCTGAAAAAGCCCCAAAACATCTTCTTCAAGGGATGTTTTACGAACTAATTGATGTGAGATTCTCCAAGTTTCTCACCTGAAGATCTGCAAACATGCAGACTTCTTTGATTCTGTACGAAGAAATAAGTCTCGTCACTGAATAACATCTTCCTCCATTGCGTCCAATTCTTGCATTTCAGACCCCACTGATACCGTTTTTTCTTCATTGAGTTGATAAGAAGTTGTTTTTGACTGGTATCCTTGCCCATCTAACGCAATTTCGAATGACGTGATATTCCTCAAAATTTTGTCATATATCCCAAACATACTGCAAAACACAGCTAGTGATGCCGTCTGTGTGAAAAAGTGACTATTAAAGGAAATCAGCAGGTCCAACGAGCCTACACCGGCTGTTATGCTGAAAATATTGTTAAATAACCATTTGTTTCAATTAATTTGCACAAGAGTGTATGGCTGAGATTCATGGTTGTGTTCAGTCAAAGATCAGAGAGATTAATCTCAAGGCTTTGTTTGTTCCTTGTGCAAATCATTCTCTGAACCTTTGTAGAGTGCACTCATTTATCCGTGTGAATTTATTTGGAACCTTGGAGACAGTCTATCCTTCTTTTCAGTCTCACCACATCGATAGTAAATGCTGACGGTGAATGTAGCCATCACTGTTAAAAAACTCCGTGACAAGATGGAGTGCTCATTATGACGCTGTGAACCAAGTGAAGGCAAATTTTGAAAACTGACCTCAACTCTTGAAGTAGTGTACGACCTCAAAGAAATTGTGGACACAAGAGGATCAGCTCATATTTTGTTGCCTGCTGTATGTGACTTATCTTTTTTGAGTTACCTTTCATTCTTGTGTGAAGTCCTGGAAGAAATTAATCTCACACAAAAGTATTTCTATGTATTTGGAATCAGCCTTGAAGCTCCAAACTCTAAAACTGTTTCTTGCAGATCAACACAATGGAATTATGAAGAGGACCATTCATTATGCAAGCACAAAACGTGAGAAATGGACATTTCTATGAGAGAAGACGGAGAGTAAAGCCCCGAAAAAGAATGCCAGGAGAGATGACAAAGTATGCTGGTCTCACACTGCCAGAGGAAGTAACGTGTTAATCAATTTAATCAATAATTGGAGATTCGTTCTAAGACAATGGATAAAGTTATGTCAATCTTCGTTATTATTCATCCAAACACTTTGGTTGTTACAACAGAAGATCTTCACTGTGTTCTAAATTTGATTTTTGATACATTCTCTGATGAAGATATCAGTATGGTACCTGGACTACTTCAGAGACATTTAGGAGCTGTCAAAATCAGCATTGAAGAGGCAAAGAAATAAACAGCATTGCAGTTTCTGGAGTCTATTGTAAAATAGGGTTGTGTAAATCTCTGTCAAGCTTGTTTTTCAAACTGAAATTAATAAATTTATTTTGATCTATCATATGTCAGACAAGATTAAGAAATCTGGCTTTACTTTCAATTGAACATTAAATATGTAAAGAAGGTGGATTTTGATGAGACTCTGAATCCGCTCTATTTACTTTTTCAAGAATGGGCTGAGCACTGAAACTGGATTTCCTATGATTTTTGTACAAAATAAATTTCAGTATCACCTGTTCAGTGAATGTTTAATATTTCTCATATTTCCAGTTTATTTAAGACAGTACTGTACTGTTTATAAATGTACTTGAAAACATATATTTTTCTGTGTTTAAAGCTTTATATTATTTATGGGGACATGCCAAAGGAAGGATCCGCCCCGGGGTTCCAAATACTTTAGGTACGCCCCTACCTGTAAAATGTCTACTTAAAACTTAAGGTAACCTGCAGAGTGTATATTTGACACTAGAAGATGTAAAGTAGCCTACAGAATGCATTTTTAACATCAATAAATGGAACGTATTCTTTAGAATATGTACTTCTGGATTTCGGTTTGGTTTGGTTTGAATTTCGCACAAAGCTACTCGAGGGCTATCTGTGCTAGTCGTCCCTAATTTAGCAGTGTAAGACTAGAGGGAAACAGTTAATTATCACAACCCATCGCCAACTCTCGGCCTACTCTTTTACCGACGAATAGTGGGATTGACCATAATATAATAACGTCCCCACGACCGAAGGGCGAGCATTTTGGTATAACGGGATATCAAACCCGCGATCCTCGAGTGCCTTAACCACCTGACCTTACTGTGCGGTACTTCAAAACCATGCATTATCTTAAATCTACCAATTGTTATTAAAAGAATATGACGTTTTGTTGTTTTGGTTGTTAAATGCCATACAATATCCCCTACTTTACAAACAAACAAAACATTTTATTTTGCACACACTATATAATATGTGTGTGTATTAAAACCATAAACTTTTTCAAGCCATAAATCAAAAGACATTAACATATATTTTTTAAACTTCCCATACATTAAAAAAAAGATTCTAAGGTACAAGATACAAAGTGGTATTATAAAATGTATCCTAGGTTTTGGAGGTGACTGCGGAAGTAGGACTCACATTACGGTGGGGATACATTGTTTATTCAGTCTTAACCTCTAATTTGCTAGTCTCACACAAGAAAATTAGAAATTAGGAGAACGAGATGTGGGTGCTGAAGCCCACAATGTCCAACATCTATAGTACCCTTCACTTCCTGCAGACAGTTGTGAGAAGGTGACTGTACTCCAAAGTTAAAATAAGAATAAGAAAAAGAAAAACATAAAAAGATGAAAAATAAAATAAATGAAATGCTGACACCTGGTGGTGAGTAAGATAAAAGGCAGATCTTGAAGTTAGTGTTCCTGCCCCAAATATGACAGAAGCACTAATTAACAAACTGGTGATATTAAGTGATAGTTTACTGTGACTGTCGTGCAGTTTAAGGTGTACAATTTCACTATATATATTGGGAAAAAAATTCAAAATATACCAAAGGAGAAGTTCACTTCACATTTTGACAAGAAGTTCTAATTATCATGAATTAATATTGGTTTTTGTTTCTTGTTCGCTGAAACTACATATCATGACAAAGTTATCTACAGTTCCAACATCTTAGTTATTTATAAAACAGGGTTCGTCATATTACTCGACAACACAAATTTAAAGTGCTACATCGTCAAGTGTTATTTTATTTGAATATTCTGTTAACTGTTGGAGCTCCATACCACAATCGAATCAAAAACTGAAAAACGAAAGGTTAAGCCTATAAGCATTTGAATGTAACTTGAAATAATGAAATTAAAATTGGCAGCCATTGACAAAAACATTACATTACATTTATTAACTAGGTCACCTGCTCTGTGCAACTTGACGAAAAATGGTGAGTAAAAAAAATCCGTGGCCTAGCTAACTAATTAATTAATATTTACTATAAAGTTCTCACCAATGCTATAAGTGGATCTACCAGTTTGACTGTCAGTATTCGTTTCATTCCTTTCAGTCGCGCATTCAATCATTTTTTTCTCACCTTCTTAGTTACTGTGGGTTTTGGTGACAAAAAGTCATGATATCTAATAAAAACACCTCATGTGTGGATTGGAAGTAACCAAAATAGCTTTAGAATCACAATTCTATTCTGAACAGATATTTACTTTACAAACTAACCATATTCTTTAAAACAATGCTAATAACTTCCTTTTTAGTAACGCTATGGAATCTAGGTTAACAGTTCATTGTCATCATCCTATGCAATCGATACAGCTGTATCAAACATCATTATTTTTATTAATTGTTTAGGTTAATATCAAGTTTGTATGTGTCTTTTAAAAGAAACTTAATTTAGAAACTACTAATCAAGTTTTCTTGACCTAACCAATACTTACATTTAAGTACGACCGTTCATTTTAGTTTTGGTACTCTAAATCAGACGTATTTATTCCGAATAAGATAAACTAAAAACTGTCCACCTTTATATTTTTACATAAAGCTACGGTAAAAATGTCAGACTGATGGTTGGTGCGACTTTTTGTGTGGGCCTTTGCAAACATCTTCGTTAAATATGAGCGGTTTTTGTTGAGTAACTTAATACGTGTGATTTATATTCACATAAACTTTGACACTTAATTGTAGATTGTAAAGACATATCAGCGTTTTGAATTTCAAAGAAATGCGTTTCAGTTAAATGTGTTTTTCTATTAAACATTTCGTACTTTTGATGCGATGGGAAAAAAAACCCGAATGAAATCAAAGTTGAAGATGTTATCTCATGTATCTCTTAATGGATTTTCTTGAAAGTTAGTATACGAAGTAGGAGCTAAGTGATATTTTGAATTCCCGCATTCCGAGATGCAGAGGGTAGAAAATCGCTTAAGTATCACTCCTACAGCAGTTTATTTTACTGTATCCCTTGATAAAATTATTTTCAAAAACTGTACCACCACGAGGCCTTAAATATTTATTGATAGGCTGATTTAGACTACAAAACTACGCGTGCTTTCTCCCACATAATCTCATTCATACCGGGAAAAAGATTTCGATAAATAATGTAAGAACGGTGATATTTATTAATTATATTATATTATATTATATATTATCATATCATATCATATTATGATATATTTATTATATTATCATATTATATTTATTTCAAAAAAACGTTGTTTTAAAGCTATAGAAACTGAAATTTGGGGACAGTTTGATATGAACACCTCTTGTAATATTTTCAATAGAAGACTAAAGTGTATTTACAGTTTCGATACATCAAAACTCATCTTCAATAAGGATGCATTGCATTTATTAGACTTTTAAAAATATGATCAAGTGACGCAAGATAAAATCATTGTGTAACAAATATTTTTTATATTTCTATTTCATAACCTGAATAATGATTCATACTGGCACCATGATAAGGTCTGAAGAGAAGGTGTTTATCAAATTATTGTTTTCCTTAACAGATATAGAACTGTGAACATGAGTATACAATCATATGTGCTAAGATATGCACAAGTTTCTAAATCATTGAATACTTTAATTCAATTACGAATGAACGTGTTGAAGGTATTTCATCTTTAAACTTAATAATAAAGATATTTTTTATTTAAATACACTAACAATATAAGGTATCATCGACATCTCTCAAGTGTCTGACATGTTTAATATTCTTTGTTTAAATATTGTTAAAGATCTATCCTTCCGAACAAGTGTTTCATAAAAATAAGTACTTCTCCAGTCCTGTATCTAAACGTTCGCAAATGTTTGTTATTTTATTTAGCCCTATTATAAAAATAAATATATCTACAGTCCTGTATCTAAACGTTCCGTAGATGTTTGTCATTTAGTCAGATTATAAAAACAAGTACTTCTAAAGTCTTATATCTAAACATTCACTCACCTGTGTGACCGAGGAAGATTTCCAGCAGCGAGTCGGTGCTTTGAAGAGAGAGCAACATAAAGCTCCTGAACAGAGAGTACACATACTGTCTGATGAAGAAACACCTCCTAACATAAAGCTCCTGAACAGAGAGTACACATACTGTCTGATGAAGAAACACCTCCTAACATAAAGCTCCTGAACAGAGAGTACACATACTGTCTGATGAAGAAACCTGTCCTAACATAAAGCTCCTGAACAGAGAGTACACATACTGTCTGATGAAGAAACCCCTCCTAACATAAAGCTCCTGAACAGAGAGTACACATACTGTCTGATGAAGAAACTCTTTTTCTATTTGTTAAAAGCTTCCTATAATGAAGTAGCCATCCCTGAGTTTAGAATTATCATATTTTTTATTTGGTTCGATTAGTTAAAACGCAGTAGATGTTCAGAGAAGATTTATTTTAGTTTAGAACTTGTCGTTTTGTAGACACAATGGTTCTTACTTGATACTGGGAGAATCCACCTGATGTCTCGCACGCGCTTCACGTGCTCCTTTCTGTCTGAAGCTGCAGATCTGAGACAGAGGTCTGTTTCTTCGCTCAGATCAATATTGTGATAAACCACCTGCCAACTGACACACTGCATATCATGGGGCAGGTGCTTGCTGGAGCACGAACCTAACGCCTTAAGAATCACTTGGCGCCAGATTTGACTTACCGCTTTACTCGACAGTTTTCTACGTGACAACACCCATCTTATATAGCGCGTGGGCACGAGGTCCGTCCGGGTGTTCACGTAAACCTACACCCTTTGTTTTGTCGTTTTTATGATCTGGAGAAGCCAGGTTATTCTTACACGTGGCATTTTATTTGCCAAGAAAATACACCAAAAAACAACAACAATTACTTTAATATGATCACGGCTGGATAACCTTAAAAACTTCCTTAAAATAGAAACAAGTGTTCATTTTAAACGAAGACAAGTCAGAAACAAAAGTATACAATAATGCATTATAAACAGATTTAAAACAATCTACCAAAACTGCTCAGTCTTTCCTTTTCATCAAAATGGCTTTATTTGCATTGTTTGTAGTTAAGTCTAGAGCGACACAATGGATTATCGGTTGCCAACCACAGGTATCAAAACTCGGTTTCTAGTGTTATGACGTAAGTCTTAGACTTACCGCTAAGAGTGCAGAGCTAAAGTAGCTTTACAGATATATTACTCCCGAATATTCATCGGGGGCTTTTCTTTGAATGTACTCGAGAGTTTTATTCGCTATCAGTCTCCATTCTGCACAGGGTAAACAGCTAATTCACATAACCTACCGTCAATTCTTGGGATACTCATTTGCACGCCCCTGCCACTGAAAGAGTGGGCACTTTTGTGGAAGGGATTCGATTCTGCTTCCCACTCGTCGCGATCCGAGTGTCCAAACCATGAGGCATAGCTTTGGTTATCATAGACCCAACTGTGAACAATATACTTATGTTTTTGTTAACGTGTACCTCGTGAAGATAATGTTGAATCTTGTGACAAATAAATCTTAAACAACATCTGTTTATCAAAGAGGGCGCTAACACTTTCTGGTACCAACACCCGATTAAAGTAATACAGAAGTATTCTAGAATCTCTTCTCTACAAGTCATCAGAAACCAACTATGAAGAGCTACCTGGCATAATCACTCTATATGTGATGTGTATCGCTATCCCAAAAGTCCTAAAGTTAAAAACTGGCGAATAGCCAAAACTGGGACTTCCGGATTTTCTTCATCATCATCCTTCTTGAAAAGGCTTAGCTCCTAACTAGTTCTAGCAGTTACTATAATTTTATCATCATTTCATAGCGCAAAACAGTTTGCGCTATCTTCTACTACCTATTTTATTATTTTGTGCAAAAGCTTTTTAAAAGGAAAAAAAAAATCATAATTCTAATGTAAAAGATGTAATTAAAGTTAACTTTCGTAGTAAACTCTGGCGTTCCTTAAAATGCTTAAGTACAGGGTGAAACAGGAACCACCAGTCAATAATAGATGAACATTAGATGGATGTAACTTGTATAACATTCAATGCTTTGTGAACTTTAGTAGATAAAAAAAGAGTTTTTACAGTCTTTGACTATCTATTTTATAATTATTATGTGTAAAATGTATACAATACGCTCTATAACCTGGTAACCCACGTAGGCCACCTTATTAAAAAAGTAACAAAACAAATATGAATAAAAATATTCATTGGTTATTGAACTAATGAGCCAAACAAAACAGAGAACGAAATACACACATCGGTTGCTTGGCTAATGACCATGTAAGTGTTTTCTTATAGCATAGCCACATCGAGCTATCTACTGAGCCCACCGAGGGGAATCGAATCCCTGATTTTAGCGTTGTAAACATACTGCTTTACTAGCGTGGTCGTCATCTCACAGACTCGGATGTCTTCACATAGAGAGAAAATTCCTTACATTACTTACTCCGTACTGGTAAAAAGATAGAACCAAAATAATCATAATATTCTAAAGTTAACTAAAGGAAAGATAGGACAGCGAAAACAGACTCTGTTCAAACATCAAGCTTTCGATAGACAAAGTAAGGAAGCCAGTAATGTAAGGATTTTATTTTCCATATGTTGAGTCTACTGCGTGATTATTACCCAGTGATGTTAGTTACTTTTTTTATCAAGTCCAGAAAGTTGAGTCTACTGTGTGATTATTAGCTAGTCATGTTCACTTCCACACCTATCTTGGTTAGTTTCTTTTTCATCAAGTCGAGACAGTTGAGTCTACTGTGTGATTATTAGCTAGTCATGTTCACTTCCACACCTATCTTGGTTAGTTTCTTTTTTATCAAGTCGAGACAGTTGAGTCTACTGTGTGATTATTAGCTAGTCATGTTCACTTCCACACCTATCTTGGTTAGTTTCTTTTTCATCAAGTCGAGATAGTTGAGTCTACTGTGTGATTATTAGCCAGTCATGTTCACTTCCACATCTATCTTGGTTAGTTTCTTTTTTATCAAGTTCATCAGCCAACCCTAAATAACTTTTTATTTAGCGATAATATTTCTTATAAATACCTGTGTAATGATTGCTTGCGTGTTTTGAGGTGTGACTTCAGAAAGGTTGTCATATTATAACGGTAAGGTATGACTCAGGACCGTGAGGTATTATTATACCACATGTATCTGTTGTTTAACTTTTAGTTCGGACTATTTAACAATATCAGGTGCTTTATATACACAACCAGTAAAAAAATAATCCAATAAATGTTTTCAGCGCGTGGTGGCGACACCTGTTTAAAAAGAATACTGAATACGAAAAAAAACAACAAAAAACATTCAACACGCACGTTCCGGAACATTTTGATCCTTTCAGATATTAATTATAATGATTACATCGGTTGGAACTGTGAGGTAAGAATTATAAGTGAAGTGTATTTAAACATTTTCCCGTAGTTTATGTTTAACGTTACAAATCAATTCTGTAGTGTTTCTACAGGTTTTCCTCACTAGGGCCGACGTTTAATGTGTCTCAAACAATCTGAAACTTATCTCGAGAAACAAAACTATTTAAATAAAAAGGCTTAAAAAATTAAAAATATATAATACACATCACGTGATGTTACTTTATTCTTGTGATGCAGTAACGTGTACCATCTGTTCTTGTTAATCACGAAGCTATACACTTATCGTTTGGTCACTAGAGGACCCACGGGAGTAAATCAACCAGGAAGCAGTTATATTGTTATGTTTCTATGGTTACATCGAATCACCAATAGTGTCGAACTAGTGGTTCAAATTCTTCTGAAAGAGCTGTCCCTACCTCATCGTTTTTTCTACTGTCTTACGAATACGCTCATCTCACGAGTCACACCTTCCAGTTCAAAAATCAGACCTACCAAACGTGTCTGATTCCCTGTTGGTTGAGTACTAAGTCTGAAGATCTATGAGGCTAAAAATCAGGTTTCGACACCAATGATGGGCAGAGAGGCCAAAGTTAGTTTGTGGTTAAAAATAAACACATTTATCTGTAAGTAAAAGTGCTTCTAATGATAAGACAAACAACAGAGAGGACCTGTACAGTAAAACTCTTGGTGCCTCACTCAACTCTTTATTAACTTAGAAATGAAACCTTTGTGAGCAAATGTTTATTAAATTTCTAACCAAGAAACCACATTTAATTAAATTAAAGGTATATGAGCCATCCTACAAGTGTTAGAAACAAATTTAGCTCTAAACATACGTGTATCACAAACATATAGACTATAAACCTGTATCGCTTGTACATATCACTTGTTTGTATCGTTTTACAGTCCACTGTTCTTTTGTCATTTAAGTAGATCAGTGTTTGAACATATCGTTTGTCTATACTGTTTATAGAGATCGTGGTTTGTCTGTACGAATACATTTGTAAAATATTTTCTTGAAACACTAGACTTTCATGTTGTTTTAGCTTTATGCAGAAAAGAAGACTTCCATTAATGAGCAATATAATTTTAATATATAAAAATTTTGTTTTGGTTTTTGTATTTTAATACATCCATTTGGCTTCAATAAAAAACATACACATTCGATCGTCCCGCCTCCTACCACCCAACAATCAACACAGACTGATATTTGGAGTCGAGTGTTCATGAAACTAACCTTACAGATTTACTGATCTTGTTTTGGAAGGACAAATTTGTCAAGATGTAGTTCATTAGCAAACTCTAGAGCAGATTCGTGACGCTAAGCCTAATCTCACCACTCTGCAGAACGAAAACCATCATTAACGTGTTCCAAATGGTTGAATCATTCGAAGCAAGTGACCACTCGATGCTAAGATCAATAAGCAGCCATTCAGTGTGATCAACAGAGGAAACCGAAATTAGACTCACGATCAAATACCCTCGTAACTGGTAAGCTGAAGCTTGAGTTTCTTTCATTCAAAGCCCGTGTGGTAATAAATGTTGTTCTTTATGACAAAGTTAGTTAGTTAATTTTGTTAAATTGTCAGCTGTTTCCGTTATAATGTTACAACTAAGCAAGGCATTCTACTTTTCTAATGCTGGGTTATTTTTGTTACCCACGACTCTTTTTAATAACTTTAACCACCTAATTCTTTCACTTTCATTTTTCTCATTTCTAATGAATCAAAATAAAGGCAAAATTTAATTAGAAGATATTTTCAAAATCGCTCAATAATTCCAACTTGCATGTTTGAAAACAAGTCAAATTAAAAGAAAAAAAAGAAAAAAGCAACAATAGAAAGAAAAGAAACAATAAGCAAACCCTGTTAGGCTTAAAATAACAGAAAGAAAGGAGAAAAACACAAAACTTTTTAGGCTTAAAATAACAAAGAAGGAAAAAAACACAAAACCTGTTAGGCTTAAAAAATAGAAAAAAATGAGAAAAAACACACAAAACCTGCTAGGCTTAACTGAAAGGAATCTGAGAGACATTAAAACCGTTTACAGCTTAAAACTGTTCTCCGATAAGACCTTCCTAATGAAGATCAGATAAAGTTACTTGAAATTAAATTAAATGACTTTCACCAAAGACGTTTTTTAAATATTTTCCAAATGTGGTTTCTTAATTTGTAAAAATTTGAAAAGTACACAGTAGTCAATGACACATTTGTGAGAGGAGGCCAGACCTAGAACTAGATACAGTTGTGAGACTTTGATAGCTCAAGGAATGAGCCCGGAATGGTAATTCTGAGAGCTCATAACGGTAAAAACTGGATTTCGTTACCAGTGATAAACACAGCACAGATAGCCTGTTATGTATGTTTGTGCTTAGCTACAAACAAACAAAGTGCTTGAACGATTAAAGCTGATCTCATATTCCTACCTTATTATAACATACACATAATATCCATGTGATAGTTCTATTTTATTAAAGTAGGCACCTAACATACATGTGATAGTTCTATTTTGTTAAAGTAGGCACGTAACATCCATGTGATAGTTCTATTTTGTTAAAGTAGTACGAGATAACCAAAGCTTAAGACAGGTTGGATTCCAGTTCAAACAGTTCTATTTTATGAAAGGTGAGTAACATATGAAATGAACTGACGTCAGTACTAGTAGAGGTCAACATTTACAAGAATGTATCTCAAACTGGCTGGTATGGGTATTAACACTTTTATCAAAATAAAGCAGAGACCAACGTTTCGACCTTCTTTAGTCTTAAAGCTAAAACTACCTACAAATAAATGGCCTAAGTATTGGGAATCCCGTGTCATCAAACGCAAACGAACTTGGCAGGGTTTTAGTTTGGAGAGAGAAACGTCTGAAGAATTCTTTCCTCAACAGGGGTGGTCAGGAACGTTGTGGTTCCTCTTCGTCCCCTCACATGAAAGAATATTTAACTTTACTTGGAGTGTTTATCTTTTATTTGTTTAGAGTGATGAATGCAATGGAGTATAACGGTGAGTAAGGTGGGAGAGAAACGAAGGCGGCACCGGAAAAACTGGCCAGGCCGGAGCCCGATAAGCAGAAAGCTAGGTTGTTGTTGTTGTTTTGAATTAAGCACAAAGCTACACAATGGGCTATCTGTGCTCTGCCCACCACGGGTATCGAAACCCGGATTTTAGCGTGCAAGTCCGCAGACATACCGCTGAGCCACTGGGGGGTAGAAAGCTAGGTAAATATCAACGTCAAACGACCTGATTCAGGGATGGACAATCACGTGTCACCAGTTCTAGCCAACATTTTCATAACGCAGATTGAATCTCAAGCGGTCAATTCAGCTTGATTTGTTACACCCACCACTATACTGGTACAGGTATGTTACACCCACCACTATACTGGTACAGGTATGTTACACCCACCACTATACTGGTACAGATATGTTACACCCACCACTATACTGGTACAGGTATGTTACTCCCACCAATATACTGGTACAGATATGTTGATGATGCAATTGTTGTATTCACATCTACAGAGCACACACTATGTTTTTTCAATCACGTTAACTTGATACAACACAACATTAAGTTCACTCGTGAACAGGAAAAACTAACCAAATAGCATTTCTTAACCTCAAGATACACATTTCAAAACAAAAATCCACAAAAAATCACCCATACTGGATTATACATTTCCCGGGACTCAGCAATGAAACAAACACTCAACATATTAAGAAACTGAAATAAACACAGCCACAAAACTTTTTCACCTGATAAATTAACAATGAAATAAACAAAATAAAATAACCTTTCATTCAAAAACCATTAACTGTTAAAAACATCATACACACACACACCTGGACCAACAACAAACAAACAACAATAAATCCCAAGATAAAACAAACTACAAAAACACATACTGCTGTAAACCATATGTTCCAGATAATAGCAAAAAATAACTAACATTTGGAAAAAAACAAACTTATAACAAATCACAACATTCCAGTAAACACCAAATTTATTCAAAAACCAGGTACAAAACTACACTGACACACACAACACTAACATAATTTATAAAATACATTATAATAACTACCACGACTTTTATATTGGAGAAACAAGCAGAAAAATGGAAACTAGATTCAAAGAACACAA
>MU033953.1:594374-649916 GCA_011833715.1 Carcinoscorpius rotundicauda
GCTAGCCATTCCTAATTTAGCAGTGTAAGACTAGAGGGAAGGCAGCTATTCATCACTACCCACGGCTGGGAGGGCGAGCATGTTTAGCGCGACGCGGGCGCGCACCCGCGACCCTCGGATTACGAGTCGCACGCCTTACGCGCTCGGCCATGCCAGGCCGTCAGGCCTAACGTGACGCTGTTGGATTAGACCAGGCTTAGTGTAACATTGTAATTAGATCAGGCCTAAAGTGACATTAATAGTTATGTCAAACTTAATGAGACGTTACTGAAAATAAATGGTAGCTATATATGTGTATATATATTTTCTGCTTAGATTGTTCTAAGTTTGAAACTTATCTGCTTAAAGTTGATTCCATTCAGTTCCTAGTAACTCGATAAATGAACCTTAAAGTATAACTATTATACTGGTCAACAGTAATGGAATTGTTTGTTGAATATGCTCCATTGTATTACAATGAAACTGATATAACTACTTATAACATTTGAAATTCATACTTGCCACCATCGTGTGTATCTATGATATCTTTTGTTCTTCTTTTCTTTGTATTTTGTATTCATAACTTTGTTACTTATCATACGTTTTGTTATCTAGATATTAACAACATACAAAAAGGATATGCCTAATTATATTGAAATAATTATTAGTTTATTATTATTAATATTAAGACACGTTGTTGTAACCATAATTATAGGAATATTATATGGTTAAAGTGTTCTATATTTCAACAACATATTGAAAAAAAAACATTATTTTTACTAAAAGAATAAATAGAAATCAAAGTGCCTCCAAAGTGTCTAAAGAATTTAAGCACGAATTATATTCAAGACGACGATAGAAAGTGTTTAATAGCGATGTGCGGTGGTGAAATGTAGTTATTATGAAATTTAAATATGTAATCGTAGAGTATATTTACAGAAAATAAATTTCTTCCAATCATTACCTTGTTTCTATATTTATTACACTTTTACACCAAAATCACGAAGTTACTTTCAAGTACCTTGTTTTATACTAAAAAAATGTTATTGTTATATAGCTACACTCAAACATTTTGTATTTATAGTTATTATGTAACTGCATTCAACAAGTTTGTCTCTATAATTATCTTCTAGTCACATTCAAAACGTTTGATTCTATAATTATCCCGGAGTTACATTCAACAAATTTGTTTTTGCAATTATTACAATTGTGAGTAAACAGAAGCTATGAATCACGACCTGTAATATGAAGCTACCATCATCTGAAGCTCTGAGTCACGACTTGTGTTATAAGTCACGACTTTTCCTTACGTATACTTCCCCTCCACTTGTTGCTATCTTGTGTATTTTTAGGCTTAACGACTTAAACAGTGAAACAAGCTATGACTGAGTTTATTGTAGTTCGATCTACACAACCACAATTTTCCAGTATCTATTTATTCAATACAAGAATGCCCCAAGTTTTGATATTGTTCATAACAAACTAGATTACTGTAATTTCTTTTGGGGATGGGGTTGTTGTATGTCTACGGATCTAATTTCAATGTGATTCATTTTATAAAAGTATTTCTGAGGCGACTATATACATAATCTATGTCTTTAGTACAGCTGTAATGTCCTCTAGTACAGGTGTTCCCAAACTTCTTAGACCTGCGGAGATTCACATTAGAAAGAAATAAACCTTCCGAAGCCTTAACTTTAAAAGATACGCTAGAAATAGAAACATTTGGTCACTAGCACCAGATAAAGTTTACGTCTAGCTTTTAGAATATACATTTATTAAAAATATCAATATTTAAAGAAAACTGTTTACTTCTACTTTCTTGTTCAAAAATCTCTGCTTACAAAATCTATATCAGTAAAAGTACAGTGTACGTATTAATTTATTAATGGCTCGGATGTGCTTGCTTTTGTTTACAAATCAGTTCAAGAGTTACAGTTGTTACCTGTAGGTACAAATCATCTTCAATATTTAGCCTGTTTGTAAATTTGGTTTCTGTAACTGTATACAGTGAAAATATTTGCTCACAAAGATACGTTGTTGGAAAACGCATGAAAATTTTCAGAGCTCTGTTACTTATTTCAGGGTATTCCATGGCCATTTGAATCTCAAAAATTGTGTAATTTCTTCCTGCTGAAATTTCGTTTTCAGAGTGTAATCAGAAGAAATGTTCATAAGCTGTTTTTCTCTTTCAAAGACAAATCATTGGTATTTGCAGAATCAACAAATTGATTTTGAATCCACAGTAAATTTTCTACGTGAGGAGGGAAGCACTCCCCAGTAGTTGTGTACAAATTAGACATGTGTTGCAAGATTAAAACGTTTGCATCTTTACTTAAAGGAATTTCATTCATAACTAAAAAAAATAATATTTTCAAAGCAACCAAGTTCTTCCATAAGTATACATTCACTACAAAGTTTTCGCTCATGTTAAAGCGCTTCCATTTTACTCTGAGCTAAGATAGACAAATGTGTCCGAAAGATAAACCACTTTCTGTATCCAGCATTTGTCCCTTAACTTGTATGCAAGTTCGAAATGACATTCAGATACAAAGAAATCTATCTCCTCACGCAGTTCGTAAAACCGAGAAGCCGCTTTTCCCCGAGAAAATCACCGGACTTCAGTATGAAACAAATTTTTATGCAAACCTCACATATCCTCACTGAAGATCCTCGAATTGAGTGGTCTTGATTTTATAAAATTAAATATTTTTATGACATCACTCAATACCTCTTACAAGTCTTTTGGCATTCATTTCATTCCAAGTGCATGACGATGAAGACAGCAGTGGATACTCTCGATGTCCGGATGAAGACAACAGTGGATACTCTCGATGTCCGGATGAAGACAGCAGTGGATACTCTCGATGTCCGGATGAAGACAACAGTGGATACTCTCGATGTCCGGATGAAGACAGCACTGGATACTCTCGATGTCCGGATGAAGACAGCAGTGGATACTCTCGATGTCTGCGTTTTTACTCTTCATACGAGCCATTGTGCCCAACAATTTTCCAATCACAGCTGCAACCCCATCAGCACAAATACAAAGCTGCCATTAGATCTCATGTTCTTCCATAAATAAGTCGATCAGTTCAAATATTTCTTCGCCTGTTGTTTGAGTAGGCAAAGGTTTGTAAATTAGCATGTCTTCTTCAAAACTAGCTTCGTGAATATACCAAACAAAAACACAAGCAACATCGAAACACATGCAACATCTGTTGATTCATCTATCTGAAGCGAGAAAGTTGGACTAGCTTTACTCGCCTTCTGGCATATCACTGATTATTCGAGAAACCGAGTTGTCAGAAAGAGGCACAGAGTTAATGTTTTTAAGAAATTTCTCATCAATCATGCACTCTACTGAATCTTTTGCGCATGGTTTTATCAAATCTTCTGCACTTGTATGAGCTCCATCTACTTTTGTAATACGAGTAAATAATACAATGTGAAGCTATAAGAACACCTTTGTTGTCCTGATGGACAAATGAACAAAATGTAGTTTTCCTTGTATTTAATTGCAAACACTTTCTTTTGAAATACTCCGAAGTTGGATTTCTTAATTGGAAGTGTTTGGTTTCTAGATGCCGTTTTAACTTTGCTCGATGCATTTCAACACTGTTTCACATTCAACACACAAATCACTAGGTCCTCATTACCTGTCCATATAAAACTGTCTGTTCTTTCTTGTTTCACTACTTCTTGCATCATTCTTGTACACGACGATAACGCCGGTGAATTCGTTTAGGCCTAGAAATATTTCTACTCGTATCAGATTTATTACTGATATTCAGCCACATATTTATTGTACGGGTGACAACTAATTATTAACTTCTCTAAAACCATATTCTTATATCTCTGACGCTTCAAAAGTATTTTCACGGACACAAAATACCTTCTAAATGAAAACTCGTTCAAGCACTTGTTGCCATAACAAAGTCAGAAACAAAGATTTGTGGAAAAAATGCTAGGCCGCTAGAATTATATCTTTTTCTAAAGGAAAAGGGTAACCTGTTATTTTTACAATTTTTAAGAGAAATTTTAAGCCAAATAACAAAATATTAACCCACATCTGACGTGCGTCTGAACCTCGAACAAAATGAAATAAGACGTCATATGCCCGCAAATCTAACCTAACCTAACAATTACCAATTATAATTGTAATAAATATAATTATAGTTCATATAAATGAACTTTGAAATTGAAACAACTGATACTGCATCTAACTGCGTCACAATGTTTCAAATTTGGACAAGTTTCAGCTATGACGTCATACTTCATTTCGTTCGAGATTTAGCTGCTATCCAGATACGGCTTTTAAAAGATAGTTGGCGTCACTACTTAGGGTTGACCGATGTTTCATACGAAAATTACTGGGCTATCTTGCATCTCTAATGACGCATGCGTTCTTGAGAAGGTTCCATATATACCAGTGGTGCTATTGTCAAAGTTAATTGAGATTGTATTAACACTTTAACCGTGAGAACTTCCCTTGAGCAAAATAAAATCGTCTGGCGTTAGGCAGAATAAAATATTGTTTGTTTTTAAATTTCGCACAAAGCTACACGAGGGCTATCTGTCCTAGCCGTCCCTAATTTAGTAGTGTAAGACTAGAGGAAAGGCGGCTAGTCATCACAACCCACCATCAACTCTTGGGCTACTCTTTCACTTACGAATAGTGGGATTGACCGTAACATTATACACCCCCACAGATGAAGGGCGAGCATGTTTGGTGTGACGAGGATTCTAACCAGCGACCCTCAGATTACGAGTCGAAAGCCTTAATCCACCTGGCCATGCCGAGCCTCTGAATAAAATATCAAAAGGCCCAATACGTGATAAAAGTGTTGTATTAAAGATACATTTTACTTCTTTGTACAGCGAATTATAATTCACTTTTATAATTTTAGGAAAAAATATTAACATCTAAATGTAATATAGGTAATTTTGTTATATTATTATATAACTTTGGAAGATTAATTTCATAAAAAACTCCGTGTCACCTAGTTCTTATTCTAAATAATAAAAGGTTCAGGTAAGGAAATTAAATGTCCATCTATAGATACAATAAATACACGTTTATCTGACATACACTAGGGAAAAGAAAAATTCTTTCCAAAAGCCTAAAAATAAATAATAAAGGGAATATTGTCCGACGCTTAATGCCTTCAATATTGACAACTACAGTAAAAACTGTATATAATACAAGTGTATTGACAACTACAGTAAAAACTGTATATAATACAAGTGTATTGACAACTACAGTAAAAACTGCTCCACAAATAACATTTATTCTTTAAGTTACATGACATTTTCTTTACAGTTTTATTCACCACCATAAACCAGTAAATGATGCATAAAAAAAAGTTTAATTACTTAGACACCGCCAGGAGGCGTCCAGCTTGAATCTATCCTTTCTAATATTTAATGTGAGGACGGATAACCAAGAACCCCAGGTTTCCACACACTTTGTGGAATTCTGGATACTTGATTTCATGGTTTCCCCAAATATCTTCCAGGGCTATTTGCCTTAACTATCCGTAATATTGTAGTAATAGAGTTGATAGAATGGAGTTAGTCAATAATACCCACAGCCTGCTGAATAGAGTTGATAGAATGGAGTTAGTCAATAATACCCACAGCCTGCTGAATAGAGTTGATAGAATGGAGTTAGTCAATAATACCCACAGCCTGCCGAATAGAGTTGATAGAATGAAGTTAGTCAATAATACCCATAGCCAAATGCTGACCTACTCTTTATCAACCAATAGAAAAGGAAGATTGAACGTACAATTTTGATGACCTCACGGTTGAAACGACGAGCATCTTTGGAAATTACGAGTTGAGACACCTAACCAGAGGTCATGCCAAGTTTCTAAAAATGTAGATAAAACAAATGAGTTAAGGGAAGAAAATATTATATTAGTGATTTCGAGGGGCTGTCTGGATATTGTTTCAGTGTTAACGGCAGTACTTATCACGTTATTCATTAATTGTTTATTTTGTGTTTTTAAACATCCAAATTGGCACATTCTGTAAATTTTCTACTGTCTTTAATGCGGTGTTTCTCAGCACTGGGGATGGAATTTTTCTCATTGAAAGGTAACTTTCTTCATCGTTAAATGGATTGAACAAGTCAATATATGACTTACAGAAGCAGGTGCCCCATACATATTCATCTTTTGTTTTAGTAAACCACAACACAAGTACCTGTTGGTGAAGTGAATTAGTTTTCAAGAATCTCGTTTGTTTTAATTAAATAGAATTCCTTTTATTTGGATATAAAAACACAATTTAACAGGACCTTCTAGAGCCAAGGTGTGTCTTTACACTGTAAGTTTGTACACGTCCCTCAAGATACAAGGCGTGTCTTTACACTACAATTTTAACACGTCCCTCAAGAGAAAAGAGGGGTGTATTTATACGACAAGTTTCTAACACGTCCATGAGGAGACAAGGGGCGTCTTTACACTACAATTTGTTGAATATTAAAATTAATTTAATCTAGAAACTCCCAAAGAAAATGGTTTTGGGTGTAATTTTTCGAGATGAATTTTCGTTTGTAAATTAATGTATTTTAAAGTGAAGTACAACATATTCAAGTCTCCATACTCGCTAGTACTAATGTCTATCCGCTGTACACATGTCAATAAAGCCACATTATCACCATCATTATTTAAGCAACTGCAAATCTTTTATGTTTCTGTTATCACCTGTTATTCGGTAAGGAAGATCAAATCATCATGGTAGTCAGCAGTGGGATGAGCAGAGAGGAACACTGTGAAAACAGTTACATAATATTATGTTTGGTTTGCTCCACAGTATATATGGATCCTGAATAACTGCGAGTATCATTTGGAGACTTCCATGTTTTTTTTGTGCTGACTGATTCTAGTCACCATATAAATCACTTGTTGCCCAAACGTGAAAAAACCGCAGCAAATGGCCCTTTCTAGTCAATCACAATGTCCAAAATTCTAGTTCAAAATAAGAAAAACCCGGCTGCTTAGTTTTTGTTTGTTTTTCATATAAAAATTCCCTCCCCAATGGTTCACGAAGGGCCTCTTAAAAGGATAAAAACTTTCGCAAAATTCGCGCAGTTCTAATATTTATATTGTTGTTACTAACGCGTGAAATATTTTTGTTTATTGAAAACCTACTACATAATAATCAGTTTTTGTCTGCACCGAAAATATGCGTGGGCCTCACCAACTAAATGCACTCGCTCTTCATTTCAATGGAAGTAGACAAAAGGTTGATCTAAATATACAGTAGTAGATATTTTGTACAAAATATTAACAGTTCATCTAAGTTTTTAAAAAGATCTAACTTTAGATCGTACAATAAAACAAGCTTATTGATGTTATGAAGGACGTTAAAATTAACCCTAACTAAATTAAATCAATAAAACGTACACAAGCTACAGCGTTACCTTTATCGAATATAGGATTTAGCTAATAACATTTTAACTAATGTTAGGCCTATGACAAGTGAACTTGCACATTTATATGTTTGCTATTAGAAGTCTTGTGCATTGCTACAGATTTCTTGCATTTTTCCAAAGTACTGCTGTAGTAAAGTCACTAACTTGACCGAATCGTTTTGTTAGTCTCAAAGAAAGGTAAGATAATATTGTGCTCCTTTCTTTTATTTCAGTATAATGTAAAAGTTAAAAATCCTCCTAAGGCTACTTCAAATGAAGTAATTTTTTAAAAAGTACTACCACAATGATTGTACCCAGTAACCTGCTAGAAAGGTTTGGTTTGTTTGGTTTTTAATTTCGCTCAAAGCTACATAAGGGCTATCTGCGCTAGCTGTCCCTAATTTAGCAGTGTAAGAATACAGGGAAGGCAGCTAGTCATCACCACCTATTGCCAACTCTTGGGCTACTCTTTTACCAATGAATAGTGGGATTGACTGTACCTTTATAACGCCCCTACGGTGAAAGGGCGAGCATGTTTTGTGTGACGAGGATTCGAATTCCTAAACAACCTGCCCATGTCGGGCTGCTAGAAAGATACTGCCACATTGTCTGTGTACATTAACCTGGTAGAAAGGTACCACTACATTGTCTGTACCCAATAACCTGATAGAAAGGTACCACCACATTGTCTGTACCCAGTAACCCGATAGAAAGGTACCACCACATTGTCTGTACCCAGTAACCTGATAGAAAGGTACCACCACATTGTCTGCACCAAGTAACCTGATAGAAAGGTATCACCACACTGTCTGTACCCAGTAACCTGATTGAAAGACACTACCGCACAGTGTGTACCCAATAACGAACTAGTTAACTGTTACGAATTAGTCAGTAACCCGAACCAATTTATTTAATACATTCATCTATTTGAAACTAAACTTCGCTATTCCATTGTTCAGCTCTACAAAACATCTGTATGACATTTAGTTATCACGGTTCGTTTATTGATGTTGAATTGATTGACTACAAATAAATAAATAAAGATGTACAGCAACAGAGTTCTCGTGAGAACAACTAGCTAAGATGAAAACAAAGACAATAATCCTCCTTTACGGCCGCGTACCCAAACCATGTTACTCAATAAATCGTCAACTTCTCAATAAAAATGTGAAAAAACACTACGTATGTAAGTAACCTTCCGAGTCCACTTTCAGATATGTTGTTCAAATAACACTAAAATCTGAATATGTCTCTCAAATGAATTAAAACCGTAAACTGTAAGACACATGGAATCTATGTACATCAAAAGTGAGTTTAATCCCAGAAACACACAGATATTTTAATGTCTGAAATATTTTGTATTTCTGAAGATTAACGAAACACACACCAAAAAGGAAAATATATTCACCTACCGTAGCTGATGGTCATCTGACTGCCAGCTGTTGAAACTCCACTCAGACTCGTCCTCGAAGTTTGCTTGTTAAGCATAAACAAGCAATTAAACAGTACAGCTGATCTCTAAATATTAGGTAGGCCTAAAGCAACCAGTTTAAGGTGATACTATTCATTTATCCTATATTTTTATGAAGATCCTAGCCATATTTTCGTTAACTATCGTATGTGATTAAACTTACGCTAATTTTAATATCTTGGTTTATGGTAGCGCAACACACCTATAACACCTAGTCTAGTTTTCATACAGAATATAAAACTGACACATGTTTAAACCACACTTTATTCATGTTCCAATGTAACGATACAAATACAATTAATAAATCTTCTATTTTGAGTTATTTCTCCGTTAGGTTGTTGTTGTTGTTTTGATGTTGTTTTGAATTTAGCACAAAGCTACACAATGGGCTATCTGTGCTCTGCCCACCACGGGTATTGAAACCCGGATTTTAGCGTGTAAGTCCGCAGACATACCGCTGAGTTATTGGGGGGCCCGCTAGGTTGAAAGTTCGCACGTGTTTGGGCAACTTAATACCTGATAATTACAGCTAGAAGATTTATATAATGGGTGTGAACAACAAATTGAATGTAGGGTGTTCGTAACAGCAACATAAATCTGAATAAATAAATAAATAATAACATATATATATATATATATGTAAAAACGGCTCGTTTGGGTTGAGAAAATATTTTACATAGAAGAGCGAACAACGTTTCGACCTTCTTCGGTCATCGACAGGTTCACAAAGAATGAGGTAACTGACCGGAAGCTGACCACATGTTTGGAAGGGGTTGTGTAACTGAGTGTCGGAATTTAGAGGGCGGTGTTAGATGTTTCAATATATAATTTTATTTTATGATATTAATATAGGCGTTCCTTTATATTGGTTTATTTTTGGTTTAAATTGGTGTATAAGTAAGGCTTCTTTAATTTTGTGTTTGTTTATGTTTGTTTCTTTAGTTAGTATTTTAGTGTTTTCTATGGTTATGTTGTGTTTATTTGACTTGCAGTGTTCGAAAACGTGTGAAGGTGACTTTTTATGTTCTTTGAATCTGGTTTCCATTTTTCTACTTGTTTCTCCAACATAGAAGTCGTGGTAGTTATCACATTGTATTTTATAAATGATCTTGGTGTGGTGTTTGTCAGTGTAGTTCTTACATAGTATAGAACTCAGTTTTGTGTCTGGTTTTTGAATAAATTTGGTTTGTCATATTAACTGGAATGTCACATTTTCTTACTAGTTTTTACCAAATGTTGGGAATATATGGTATGCAGCAGTATACGGTTTCGTGATTTTTTGATTCGTGAGATATATTTACTTTTGTTGTTTGATTTTGCTTTCTGTCTAGGTGTGTGCGTATAATATTTTCCACAGTTTGTGGAGGAAACTTATTGATGTTGACGAAGTATTGTTTTATTTTGTCTAATTCATCGTTAATTTTATCTGGTGAGCATAGTTTTATGACTGTGTTTATTTGGTTTCTTAGAATGTTGAGTTTTTGTTTTGTTTAGTGTGCTGAGTCCCAAGGAATGTATAGTCCAGTATGGGTGATTTTTCTGTGTATTTCTGTTTTGAATTGTGGTTCGATTCTTGTAATTTTGAGGGTAAGAAATGATATTTGATTGCTTTCTTTCTGTTCACATGTGAAGTTAATGTTGGGATGTATAGAGTTAATGTGATTGAAAAAATTAAGTATGTGTTCTGTAGATTTGAATCCCGCAACCGCGTCATCTACATATCTGTACCAGTATAGTGGTGGATGTAATGCTGTGTTAATTGCTTGTGTTTCAACTTGTGTCATAAAAATATTGGTTACAATTGGTGATACTGGGTTGCCCATGCTTAGGCCATTTGTTTGTATATAGTTTTGGTTGTTGAACATGAAGTTTGTCTTTATTGTGATGAATTCTATGAGGGTTGCTAATTGGTTACTGGGAATGTCTATAGTTGGGTTAGGGTCTTGGATGTAGAGTTCTAAGGCTATCTTGCAGGCTTCACTAGTTGGAATTTCTGTAAAGAGGGATATAACATCGAAACTGGCCACTAAGGCTTTATGATTAAGTTGATTTAGATTAGACTTGAAATTAAAAGTCTTTGATGTATGAGCTGGCTGATGTTACATATTTGGAGAATGCCCATGCTATGTATTTACCAAGATTGTAATAAAACGATTCATATGTGGACATTATTGGAACCGACACACAATTCAAAATAGAAAACCACAAAAAAATCACCCATACTGGACTATACATTCCTTGGGACTCAGCACATGAAACAAAACAAAAACTCAACATACTAAAAATCCAAATAAACACAGTCATAAATCTATGCTCACTAGATAAAATTAACGATGAATTAGACAAAATAAAACAATACTTCATCAACATCAATAAGTTTCCTCCACAAACCGTAGAAAACATTATACGCACACACCTAGACAGAAAGCAAAATCAACCAACAAAAGTAAATATATCTCACGAATCAAAAAATCACAAAACCATATACTGCTGCATACCATATATTTCTGACATCAGCAAACAAATAACCAATATTTGGCAAAAACTAGTGACAAAATATAACATTCCAGTTAATACTAAATTTATTCAAAAACCAGGCACAAAACTAAGGTCTATACTATGTAAGAACTACACTGACAAACACCACACCAACATTATTTATAAAATACAATGTGATAACTGCCACGACTTCTATATTGAAGAAACAAGTAAAATACAAAATAAAGAAACAAACACAAAATTAAAGAAGCCTTACTTGTACAACAACTTAAACCCAAAATAAACCAATATAAAGGAACGCCTTTATACCTATATTAATATAATAAAATAAATAAAATTATATATTCAAACATCTAACACCGCCCTCTACGTTCCGACACTCAGTTATACAACCCCTTCTAAACATGTGGTCAGCTTCCGGTCAGTTACCTCTTTCTTTGTGAACCTGACGATAACCGAAGAAGGTCTAAATTGTTCGCTCTTCTGTGTAAAATATTTTCTCAACCCAAATGAGCTATTTTTACATATATATTTCTCTACAAGTGGGTTTTCTCGACATCACCAAATAATAATATAGCATTTTAATATTTTCGTTTATCTTTCAAATTTTCTGAAGATGTATAAATGAGCTTTATTGACATTCTAGATACATTATCGTTTACTCATACAAATGTACAATTACAGAAACCGTTAACAACAGTCTCAAACTGACAGATAGTATAATATCAGATACACATATATCTATAGTTACCGAACCCACTAACATTAGTCTCGGACTCACACATGATATAATGTCAGTTGTAGACACAATATGAATTATTCTCTACAAATATATGCATATTATGCTTACTGAAACAACTAACAACAGTCTCCAACTGTCACATGGTACAATGTCAGATACAAACACATCTATCTATTGTTACTGAAACAACTAACAACAGTCTCCAACTGTCACATGGTACAATGTCAGATACACACACATCTATCTATAGTTACTGAAACAACTAACAACAGTCTCCAACTGTCACATGGTACAATGTCAGATACACACACACTTATAGTTACCGAAACTAATAACAATAGTTTACAACTGACACATGGTATGTGTTTAGTAATTACATTTACTTTTGCTTTTTCAAGCCAATGGTATTTTTTTTAGTTTGTTTTTTGAATCAATGGCGTCTCGATGCTTCGTTAATGTTAGGCCTACTTAGTATTAAAGGAACCGAAAGTGAGAAATACTATATATTCTCTTGGGATTGTGTAATCAGCATAATAAGAAAGGTAATGAAATATATTTCTAATCTTTAAAAGTGAAGTTTTACAATAAATTGTTTATGCTGATGTAATTAGTTCCTTAGTTTTGTCAGCTTTCAAATTTAATGTTCAAATCTCCCTTAGTGACATGGCGACAGTTTATATTCTTTATTAAGATGGAGTTTCAAGTACGAAGTACAAAATAGGCCACGTATCTCGTTCATCTTATTTTGTTTATTCATATAATTTAATAAGTTCGTTTGTTTCTGGTGAAAAGCAAAGTTACACAGTAAAGTTATATAATTATCTGTGCCGACCCCAACACTGGTATGGATACTTCATTTTTAACGTCGATCACACTCGAGGTTATAATAAATTATGAATCTACTTGCAGATATTCATTAGTTTAACTTGAGCATTTGAACAAAGTTTCAGTAGTTTTTGTAAATATTTATACAGCGCATAACTCTTTCTATACTTTTCCCTTCATCTTTGAAAAGCATCGTCAAGCACGTGCAAACTAAAGGACACTACATCTAAGAGGAATAGCATGTGATCACAAATTGTTCAGTTAATATAACGTGAAAGCTGCTATTCTACTTGAGATACATTATAAAACATGTACTTACCAATAGATGGTACACTATTAATAAACACTCTCATAGTCTTCTTTACTAACAGTTAACAGATACAATGTGCTAATCTTCGACTAGTAGTAAAACATCACGTGATAGTTAATCAACAAATAAATAATTGCTCGAATTGCGGCATAATACCAACTAACATTAATAATTGAAATGCGTAAATATGCAGACCTAAATTTCACCAGGAATACGGATCTTTATTACAGTTTCAGTTGATTATGAAATTATCCGCAACTAGTGTTACAGTTAGGCCTAAAGAGCAGTACAATTAGAAGCTATAATAAGTTAAGCCTAACGAGCAATATTCTTGGAATCAGTAACAGCCGAAAAAGAAGTATGACTTTTTAATCCTAATCTTAACTGACTACACGTTCCAAAAATAAAACTCTCTAGGCTGACAGTTCACTGGTTCTGATTATATTTCTCTTTAAGCCTAACTGGTTACTGATTGGCTTGAAGAGTTATGTAGTCAGAATCAGTGATCTATCAGCCTAAAGAGTTTTTTACTGTTGGAATGTGCAGTCAGTTAGGATTAGAATTAAAAAGTCATAAAGTTGAACCAATATTCAGCTAGGTCTAAAGAGCAATATAGTTAGAATCAGTAGTTAGCGAATCCTAATTAACTATGTACTTAATCTAAATTGTAGTTTTTAAGCAAACAACAAGATATACAAACATATCAATCTATAGTCTCAACATTTCTCTCGTAAAAATGTGACCTGAAAAAGCTTTCCAATGGTTTCGAACAATTCTATTCGAAGTCTATGGTTAGTTAGAGCCTAACAGAGAATACTTAGCTTGGTGTTATGTTCATATTGGAAAATTGATGCCACAAAATAGTATTAAGAAATATGGTCAGTTTAACAGATTGGTTATCAGAACAAACTGAATTTGGGAATGAAAGGAGATTGAAAGATCTTGGCACGATAATAAAATTTCGTTACATTTAGGTCCAGAAACCATTTAATATCACATCACATCTCAGCTGAAGAAGAATGTTTTTTTTCTACAACTTCAACCAACCGTCTCACCTAAGAATGGAAATTTCTTTATTCTGTGGATATATTGTTCCTTCAGCAACTTACGTTTGAGAAACTTTAAGTTTAAAACATCCTTGTACAGTAAAAAACATTGTATTACAGTATAATATTTTACATTATAACATAACTCTAAACAAAATAAAATAATATTTGTAAAATGCAATACAGTACTATACAACGAAGCCATAAACAACATAAAACAGAATTATACAATACAAAACAATATTTTAACATGTAACACATCCCTGAACAATACAGCACAATATTATACAATAGAGCATACCTGTAAACAACACAATAAAGTATAATACAATGCAGCACAGTCCCAAACAACACAGCACAGTATTATAGAATATAACAGAACCGTAAACAATACGGTTATATTATTGCATTATTATACAACACAACACAATAAGAGTATTACACAATATATCAAAACCCTAAACAACACAAATAATATTATACAACACTACCCTAAACAAAACAGTACGGTATTACATTAGCTTGTCCATAAATAAATGTTTTTAACAGTGAAGTTTGGAAAAGTATAAACTAATGTTGTAAAACATGCTTTAATCAAAGTAAGAACCATGTCTTCAACACATTTTTGTTAACATGTAACGATGCTTTTTATGACCCAGTTGTTGAAATGAGAATTTCTATGGTCAATGAACTCCCTGAAAGCTTTTTCTGCAGCTGCCTGGTTTTGAAAGCGTGTATTGTTCTAAAATTTGTCAAAGTGTTTGAAAAAATGAAAATCTGTAGGGGAAGGGTCTGGGGAATAAGGTGGGTGAGGCAGATTCCCAGGGAAAGGGTCTGGGGAATAAGGTGGGTGAGGTAGATTCCCAGGGGAAGGGTCTGGGGAATAAGGTGGGTGAGGTAGATTCCCAGGGGAAGGGTCTGGAGAATAAGGTGGGTGAGGCAGATTCCCAGGGAAAGGGTCTGGGGAATAAGGTGGGTGAGGTAGATTCCCAGGGGAAGGGTCTGGAGAATAAGGTGGGTGAGGTAGATTCCCAAATCGTTCAGTTTTTGGAGCGTCATCCTTGATTGGTCTCATCGCTAATTTTGTTAACTTTCAGTCAGCTCGTGCAGAACCCACTTACCCAACTTTTTCGTCTTTCCAATCGCACTCAGGTGGTTCACAATGCTTGATTTATTTGTGCACAGCATTTCTGCAAGCTCACATACTATTGTGCGAGGGTTTGTCTCAACTGCTTCCCTTAATGTGTTTTCATCTAAGGATGGCTTCCTTCCCTTGTGGTTTTCAAGATTTTCATTTGGAACCAATACTAAACTGTACGTTCAGTAACAGATCCATGGTCCAATGCCTGATTGATGTTCCGTGTAGTTTTGATAGCTTCTCGTACAAATTTGAAGTCGTAGAGGAAAATCAGACGGAAGTCCTTGTTCACGCTGCCTTGGGGTTACGATACCTACTCTGAGTAGAGTTGAAACAGTAGACAATTAAGACACCTTGTTAGCAAAAAACATTGGATTAAACCAACCAACGATAAGTTACTCGATATTAAGCTTCTAAATGTCATCTTGAGAATTTCGACATTTATTTCTGGACAACCTAATAGAATATAACAGAACCGTAAACAACACAATGCATTATTATACAATATAACACAGCCCTAACCAACAAAATGTAGTATTTTCAATACAACACAACCTTAAATAGCACAAGAAATTATTACACAATCCAAATAAACTCTGGAGAACAACATAAGACAGTAATAACGAGTACAATACAGTGTTAAAGAATACAACACAGCGTTTAGTGACACAATACAATATTATACAACGAAGTCCTAAACAACATAAAACAGTATTATACAGTGTAAAACAGTCTTAAACAGCACAACACAAAGGAACTCAAAACAACATATAACAGTATTAAAGAGTACAATGCAGTATTATACAATACAACACAACCCTAAACAACAGAATACAGAATTATACAATACAACGCAACCTTAAACCACACAATACAGAATAATATAACACAACACAATGCAGCCTTAAAGAACACAAACGACCTTAAATACTGAATTTCTCTAGCATAAACACGAAATGGAGAAACTAAGATAGGAAAATCGTAAAACACCAGAGAGACCGAGCTTTCTTATTTTTAAACTATTTAAAACTCTTATAATAATACACGGATACAAATGTAACTATTATATTAGTACGAGTATTTTATTTTAATTGACGTAAAATAAGATTAATTCTAAATCTGATCCCAAGAAGTTTTAAACTCATCACAAAAGTAACCAACAATTACTACAGCTGATTAATACACAGACAAAATGCATTTGAGTTTATTAACATTAGAATGCTTTGTTTCGTCAGTTTGGTAGCTTCACTTTTGAAGACATTTCGGCCTTAATTCTCTTGTCATTTCACGAGATTCAGTCATCTTAAGACACTTAGATTAGTGCTAAACACATGTATTAAACTAATAATGTAAAACAATCTTTATAATTAAAGTATGATTATAAGAAATAATTAACATTTGTAAAGTAATGATATCATTTTGAACAAATTAGCATGAAAATACTGTTAATAAATTAACAATCTATTTGTCTGTTACGAAAGTAATGTGTGTGCACGTGGGTGTACAGATAATAATGTGAGCACGCACTGTCAGAATAGACAAAAATCAAGTATCATAATAATAGACTTTAAGAGTCCCTCAAGACATTTGCCATGAGATTGAATACATAATTTCTAGAATAATACGAAAAACTATAATCACCGAAAGTAAAGTTTTAATATTATAATTCTGCTGTCAGTACATCTCATAAGCACAACAACAATATTACTCAGAGAAACAGGACAGGCGTCTGTCTGTTCCACAGGTTTAGAAGTCTCAACGAACAAGGCAGTTCTATGGATGACGTAATAACAAAAATAGTGGCTGGTAAAATTTTTATTAACTATTTAGAGAAATCACATCAAAAACTAAAACTTTCAAAAAGTTTGACGGTAGTTCCTAGAACAGCTTCATAAGTTTTTTGTTACATAGTATTAAATACAACATATATTATTTAAAGGTAAATAAAAAGTGTATACAGTGAAGTGTTACTGTTGGATAAGAGCTGTCGTAGAAGTAAGAGTGCAATCCTGTATATTGGCAGGTGTATATAATTATGAATTGTTCCCATACCGTTCAGGTGTATATAATTATGAATTATTCCCATACCATTCAGGTGTATATAATTATGAATTGTTCCCATACCGTTCAGGTGTATATATTTATGAATTGTTCCCATACCATTCAGGTATATATAATTATGAATTGTTCCCATACCGTTCAGGTGTATATAATTATGAATTGTTCCCATACCGTTCAGGTGTATATAATTATGAATTGTTCCCATACCGTTCAGGTGTATATATTTATGAATTGTTCCCATACCATTCAGGTGTATATAATTATGAATTGTTCCCATACCGTTCAGGTGTATATATTTATGAATTGTTCCCACACCGCTCAGGTGTATATATTTATGAATTGTTCCCACACCGTTCAGGTGTATATAATTATGAATTGTTCCCATACCGTTCAGGTGTATATAATTATGAATTGTTCCCATACCGTTCAGGTGTATATAATTATGAATTGTTCCCATACCGTTCAGGTGTATATAATCATGAATTGTTCCCATACCGTTCAGGTGTATATAATTATGAATTGTTCCCATACCGTTCAGGTGTATATAATTATGAATTGTTTCCATCCCTCTTTTGGTTACATTTAATGTTCTTCTCAGATCTCTAGTAACGAGAGTAATCTCCACATGATTCCATCTTTACTCTGTCTATTCTCGCCTACTGGGTCTTCTTTTTCTTATGTATTCCATCAAGTCTGCTACCATGAGGCAGGAAACACCACAACTTTTCTTCCTATAATTTAGTCAGCAAGCCCAAGAAACACCACAACTTTTCTACCTATAAGTTAGTCAGTTCTTCTCTGTGTTTTTTATTTACTTCTATTTTCCCTGATAATTTCTTTCAGTTTTATTGTTATTGTTATTGTTCAATCTCTATGTTCATTTACTTATAAATAAATCTCCACTGGGAGTTCTATGATAGATCCTGTTACGACTCACCTTCTATTTATCTTAAATTTGTTCCTTCTTATCTCCCTAGTCATTCTTGCTCTATGTTCATTTACTTATAATCAAATCTCCACTGGGAGTTCTATGATAGATCCTAAAACGACTCGTCTTCTATTTATCTGAACTTTGTTCCTTCTTTTCTCTCTAGTCATTCTTGCTCTATGTTCATCGTTTAAAATCCTTTCGTCAGTTAGAACTTTATTATTTCAAAGTTCTCACTTGCATAATATATGAATCCTGACCACTCCGGGTTCTGCCCAGAATACTGTCACATTTCTTCTCGTCTCCTTACAGGTCTTCAAAAAGAGTTTCTATTTTTTCAATACCAGGTGTGAGCTGTACAATGGTAATAAGACGGTAAAACACTTTAATGGCCCAGGATTCCTGAGTTTAGGAACCAAACTAGTCTTTCTTCCTTAACTCTTATACGTGCAATAAAAATCAAGAATTAGAGGAAAGCTAGCCCCACGCTTGTACAGCGGTATGTTTACGGATTTGTAACGCTAAAATCAGGGGTTCGATTCCCCTCGGTGAGCTCAGCAGATAGCCTAATGTGGCTTTGCAACAAGAAACAATACACACAAGGAAACTAATTTTATTAAAGTAACAGACAGGATAGGGAGGTGTCATTTATCTTTACAGTTAAAAAGCTGAGAAAGCTTATTTAAACTGGGGTTTTTACCCTCGTAATAATTTCTGTGTTAGAGAAACTTGTCTTTTGTTACACACTAGAATAAGCACCGACATTTCCTTTGGTTACTACATAAAAAAAACAAATGAAAATTTAAATGTGTAAATGCATGACTTATCAAAGTGATGTTCACGAAACGCATAATTAAACAACCTAGCACGTGAGATTGTCACTTTAAAAAGTCAAAAGCAAAAGAAATCCGTAATTTCAATTTCAGACAACGCCATGTGCTTTAATGTTAAGTTTGAACTTTGGGCGGACTTTGTAATAGTTCAAAGGCAAGAGGTAGAAAAACGCCCTTCTTGGCGATCGAAACACCCATTTGATAAAATGTCTGAGAATTATTTATTTTTATTTCCAAGTATTCGGAAATTAAAAGAAAATAAGTGATGTCAAAATTGCTACATGTAATAGAAGCACGTGCTATCCTGTAGCACACGCTACATTTTAAAAAACACTGAAGTCCTCTAGTGGTAGGTTGTCATACAAAAGGTTGAATGACTGTATATCACGGTACAGTCGACATTACGAGATATAAATCTGATTGGTTAATTTTCATTCTCATATGCTATCTTAAGTTACCTAAAACATTAATTTTCAATTCCAAACCCTGTTCTTACCACATCCTAGAACATGAATCAAGGTCGAAGGCAGAAGCTGACCAAAGAAATCTTGGGTGGGAAACCACTTTATCAGAAAGTAAGTAACGTATGTGCTTCCCGATTATACAACTCATCAGTTTTTGTATTGTGCTTTTAATAGTCGATTTGCACCGAACAGATGTTTCTCTTGAGTGATAATTTCTTTAAACCATGAAATAAAAATGCTGCAGCGACCGGTTTCAGTTGGATAGTATTACATTTCTTAAGTGTTATAGAGTTATGTACTTACAAAAAATAAATTCATCTCAGTCTAACCGAACCACGTTTATCTGGATCTAGATAGCTTAGTAAATATTTAACTGTTTACATGCGAATGTTATTGGTTGTCAATTTTACTTTTTTATGCTACTACCAGGTTAATATTAAATAAAACGAATTATAGAATGAACTAGAATGTTCTCAACGAATTCATTCACTATTACCAGTAAAATAGAAGACTAACATATCTCTATCGACTTTCGCATAATTAAAAATGACAACAAAATATCTTAACCCTTAAATAACGGGAATGTTGTATGTAGTTGCATCAACTGATGATGTCCGCTATTTAAGAGTTAAATCTGAGAAATAAAACTATTTATAACGCTTCAAAGAAGCGTCGGTGTGGATTCCTGTCCGTGGGGAGGGGACCTGTGGTGAGGGGACCTGCCATTGAAGGTTCTATTCTTTCAGTTTACCTCTTCTGGGATCTAAATATTCACCCACGTGCAAACGAATTAATGGAACAGAACGTCAGATTAAAGCGACTTCATCCCAGTATTGTAACTTACCACCCAAGGCTTATCTTGGAAGTTATGGAGACTGTGAACTGTGACAGTGGGAACTCCACCATATTTAAACCCTCACAACAGGTTTTGGTAGTCGTTACAAGCGTCTCGTATGTGCTGTCGTACCAAAAAGGCCGAAAAGAGCTGTGAAGACATTATATTTATAAAATACACAACGTGTTTTCCTCTTCCTGTACCTGGTGAGGAAACCTTCCAGAGAAGGTTCCATTCTTTAAGTTTACTTCTCTGAGAACTGAATATCCACCCACAGATTTTACTGTGCGTAACAAACTGCGACGGGAGGAGAGGATCCTTGGTAGTTGAATGATGTTGTTGTTTTGAATTAAGCACAAAGCTACACAATGGGCTATCTGTGCACTGCCCACCACGGGTATCGAAACCCGGATTTTAGCGTGTAAGTCCGCAGAGATACCGCTGAGCCATTGGGGGGCAGTAGTTGAATGATCCAACCCGAACACACCACTTTGGACTTGAATTCTTGTAGACAGGCGGCCTTGGGGGTGCCCCCAGGTCAATCAGTTAGTCAACCGAGTGCCAGTGTTGGACATTCTTAACGGATGTTGTTGGCATTGTTTCTGATGCTGGTGTTTGAGTATAGTGCTTACGAAAGAAACCACGGCGCTGCTGTAATCTCCTTGTTTGGCATTGTAGTGCGTCCCTTCGTAAGACTCCATGGTGGGTGGGGTCAGCAGGCATCGAAACATTCCTTTTTTTATAATGGATTTCCCGAATAAAAATAGTGAAAAAATAGTTCATAGGTAAACGACTACGTATTAAATTCTGAGCAGCAATCTTCAACAACTGTAACACTTAAACCTTATTTTCTTATACTATTCACTTTCAGACAAACCCTTAGGGAAAATGTCTACCTTTTTCATTCAAAACGTACTCGAGGGACTTCAGTCAAAATACTTCGCTCTGATGACACATTGGTAGAAAAAGCCACATTTAAACACAATGATCTCCTCTTGCATTCAAAGGTGATTGAGGATATACTAATTCAGGTTACTTCCTATGCTATTTTGAACTCGTAACAAGGAGTTATTATTTATAAGGATTTGAAGATCTTCCCTGAGTCGGAGATTCCCAGTTGGTTTCTCCACCCAAGGAGTTTCTGCAGTGGAGCGTGTTATGACATCAACCAATTTAAGTACACATGAATAAAAATGGTCACAATGTCCAGATTTGCATTCTAATCTGGATGACATCAAAACACTGATTGTTTCCTACGATCCTGAATGTTTTTCCTTACAGGAAATATTTCTGACGCTACCTGATACAGTCACCTTTTGGTAGTTTTCTTTGTACAGGAATGACAGACTGTTTTGGACGAGTGCATGGAGGGGTGGAACGGTGGGTTGATCAACATGTGCCCACCCTCTTTTGGCACTCGACACACCCTTGGGGACTGTAGCCATCCGTGTTTCCTTGGTCGTACCATCAATGTCTGTTCTCTCTACCTGTTGTCTGGAGAGACCTATGATCAATCAGACCTTGATTCTTTCGTTGAACAGTTGTCATCTCCCTTTTTAATCGTGGGGGACTTTAATGACATAATCCCCTCTGGGGAAGTGTTGATATTAATAGGAAGGGTTGTTCTGTAGAGTGTATGATCTCTGATCACAGGGGTTGTTCTGTAGAGTGTATGATCTCTGATCACAGGGGTCGCTCTGTAGAGTGTATGCTCTTGGATCACAACCTTTCTCTCTTCAGTACTGGTTCTTCTACTTATTTTCATGCACCTAGTCAGACCTTTACTGCTATTGATCTCTAAATTTGCTTCCCTTCATTATTCTCCCATTTTTCATGGAGAATTGACAATAATCCACAAGACAGTGATAATTTTCCTATACTTTTGAGAGAGACTGGCCATGGTTGATGTCACCAGGCCAAGGCCAGGCATGGCCAAGCGCGTAAGGCGTGCGACTCGTAATCCGAGGGTCGCGGATTCGCGCTCGCATCGCGCTAAACATGCTTGCCCTCCCAGCCGTGGGGGCGTATAATGTGACGGTCAATTCCACTATTCGTTCGTAAAAGAGTAGCCCAAGAGTTGGCGGTGGGTGGTGATGACTAGCTACCTTCCCTTTAGTTTTAGACTGCTAAATTAGGGACGGCTAGCACAGATAGCCCTTGAGTAGCTTTGTGCGAAATTCCAAAACAAACAAACAAACAAAACATGTCACCAGACCTGCATGCCCTGGTGAAGTTGAATCAAGCAAACTGTCTCGCTTTCACTGCTCTTGCAGGACTTGATTCTGCCATTGTCTGTAAGCCACTAATAGATAACTGTGTGGCAGCAGTGACTGACTGTATGATACAGGCAGCTGCTCAGTGTATTCCTGAAACTTTGACATGTTCTCCACAATATCCTCATATGTCGTGAAATTCTGTCTGCCACATGGCACGGAAAAACGAGCGTGAGATACTTTTCGTAGGTAGCCCACAACCTCGAACTGCACCGCTTTCTAGCCGGCTCGTGCGCATGCTCGGCGGGTAAGACATTAAAGCCAGAAGGAATCTTGGATTAAGTTCACAGCCAGCATATCTTCTACCACCAGTCATATGGGACAAGATTTGAAAGGTCAATGGGCAATATAATTCTGTTCCCTGTCAATCTTGCTCTTTGATGGTCAGGAAGAAACTGATACCCGGAGTATTGCTGACATTCCAGGTGAAAGCTTTTCTGCATATCTAGCATTTCTTCTTCTTCCCCCTTCTTAGCCACCAAGACTCGGGCAGAGCGATCACCTATTTCCTTTTGAGCTGATTGTATCTTAACTATAATCTTCCCTTTACACTAGTGGAACTCAAGCTGGCCCTTCATCAATCTGGCAGTACATTAGTTAGACCTGACGATGTACACTATGAAATGTTGTGCCATCTATCTCTTGCTTCTCTTGCTATTCTTCTGATTGTTTTTAACAGAATCTGGAAGGAGAATGTTTCCTGATGTCTCGCGCCAGGCTATTGTCTACCTTTCTCTAAGCCTGGGAAGGATCCCAAGATTCCTTCAAACTACTGTTCAATTGCTTTGACGAGCTGTCTTTATAATACCTTAGAAGATGGTTAATGCTTGTCTTGTTTAGCTCCTTGAATCAAACAATCTCCTCTTGCCCACCCAGTGTGGTAATCCTGACAACAGTGCTCCACTGTGGACCACTAGATTCGACTTGAAACGTCAATCAGAGAAGCCTTTCTGAAACGACATCTTGTGTCAATATTCTTTGACATTGAGAATGCTTATGATACAATACGGAGGTATTGCATTTTGCGAGACCTCCATATATATGAATTACGTGGCCATTTGCCCATTTTTTATCAAAACTGTTTTAATTGAAAAAAAGATTTTGAGTTCGTGTAGGTTTTGCACTTTCCTGTTCTTTTCTACAGGAATTTGGAGTCACTCAAGACTGTTTTGAGTGTCACACGTTTCAGTATAAAAACAATGCCATCACTAAACAACTTCTTCTCACTGTTACAAACAGGCTCTATGTCGACGACTTTCACATCTCATGTCAGTCGTCAAACATCAGTAATATTGAGCGGCAGCTACAGACTGCCCTCAATCGTTTACTTAAGTGGACCACAGCAAATGGTCTTAACATCTTTCTTTCTAAAACCGTTTGCATGCACCTTTACCGCCAACTGGGTATTCACCCTGGTCTTGAACTCCGTATTAGTGAAGCTGTGCTGCCTGTGGCCCCTGAGACAAAGTTCTTGGGGCTTATCTTTGATCATAAGCTGACTTTTATACTACACATAAAGCAGCTGCAGGTCAAATATACGAGAGCACTGAGCATCCACTGTGTCCTCTTTTCCACTACTTTGGGAGAGGTTTGATGTTCTATGCTAAAGATATATCGTGCTCTTATTCGATCGAAACTCGACTATGGTTCACTGGACTATGGCTCTGCCACGACCCCGGCTTTAAAGATGCTGTACCCCGTTCATCATCAAGGACTTCGACTCTGTACTGGGTATTTCTGCATTTCTCTAGCTCAGAGCATTATACATAGAGTCTCATGAGCCTTCTTTGCACCTCTGCCGTTTAAAACTGTCTTTACTATATGCTTCGAAACTTTGTTTCTTACCAAAGCAACCCAACTGGGGTTGTGTTTTCCTTCCTCGGTGGGTCATACTTTTTCAGAACATACGATCTACCATTGCTCCTTTTGGCCTTCGTATCCAGGCGCAGTTGGGTGAATTGGGTCTTTCCTTGGATAATATTGCTGTATCTACTGTCAGCCCATCCCACCATGGCTTCTTACAGTCCCCAAATGTGACTTATAAGCCAAGTCATCTGAGGAAAAACAGATATTCCCGATTGGAAATACTGCCTGCTATTTGCTGAACATCTTTTGAACCATCATCCCATTTGTATTTATACAGATAGTTCCAAATCAGGTAATTCAGTGGGATCTGTCATGGTTTGCTGCGGTTCGGTAGTTGCGCGCAGAATCCCCTCTACAGCTTCTGTGTTCACTGCTGAACTGTATGTCATGTCTCTTGCCCTGGATCACATAGAAGGTAAGCAGTACTCAAACTGTATGATTTATACTGACTCGCTTAGTTCTATATTGGCCCTGGAATCGCTTAATGTTAGTTCACACCGTGTTCTCATCAATATTTAAAACCGATCTGACCATTCCTCTGTAACATCTATTTCTATCCAGTTTTTCTGGATACTTGGCCATGTGGGTATTCTGGGGAACGAGCTCGCCAACACCACAGCTAAGTCTATCTACTCTGGCACTATCACCACTGTGCCTGTTCCATACGTGGACTGTGATCCTGTATCGAAGGCTCGTCTCCGTGCCAGCTAGCAGTCGACTTGGAGAGAGCAACATGAAAACAAACTTTTCCAAATAAAACCCTATATTGGACTTTGACCATCTTGATTCCATAAGGATCATCAGAAAGAGGAAGTTGTTCTAACTACACTACACATTGGTCACAGTTTTTTAATGTATTTTCTTTTTTCTGGGACTGTTGCATCAATGTGTAGTGTGTGTAACACTCAGGTCACAATAAGCTACATTTTAATGTCTTTTCGTCGTATTACTTTCAACGACGGCACCATTTTAAACATGTTCTGTTCCAAGGTTTATCCATAACATTAGACAGTGTTATTTGTGATGGCGACACTGTCTACCTTGGAAATGTTTTAGTACTTTTAAAAGCCACTAGTCTTTTTAGTGCTGTTTAAGTTTTTTCTAATTTATACACTATACGTTTTTAATGTGATTCCCTTTTAAGAATCAAAGTTCATTTAATCTGATTTGAAATTACAAAATGGTCGTAACATCAAATAACTCGAAACCAGAACTGGAAGGCCAACTTCAGGTGACTGATGGTGGTTTTTGTACTTACCTGTTAGTCTTCCTGGGTGACTGGTGGTGGTTTTTGTACTTACCTGTTAGTGTTCCTGGGTGACTGATGGTGGTTTTTGTACTTATCTGTTAGTCTTCCTGGGTGACTGGTGATGGTTTTTGTACTTACCTGTCAGTTTTCCTGGGTGACTGATGGTGGTTTTTGTACTTACCTGTTAGTCTTCCTGGGTGACTGGTGATGGTTTTTGTACTTACCTGTCAGTTTTCCTAGGTGACTGATGGTGGTTTTTGTACTTACCTGTTAGTCTTCCCGGTGAGTTATTACACTTATGCTTCAGAAAGTTCTTTACAACTTCTATTACTGTAGTTTTTCTCTCACTGCTGTAGACTAGATACAAAAATTGTATTTAATGTTATTTATGTTTTAATTCAAAAATTAAACTGTTTTTTTTACCTTGATTCATGTTTATGAATTTTAGTTTAATTTTAACTTTTTACCGGATGTTTGACGCAGATAGCTTGTTGCTTTGCGCCATAAAATGCCAAACCAACCAACCACAGAGGACGACAGTTATACAACACAACTCTGGTTTATACTCTAACTTCAGCACTTCCTCGTTCCTCATTGGTTTGTTTGTTGTTTATTGAATGTGATAAATGGTTTTCATAGCTGTTGACGTCAGTAATTTGACTAATCCGGTTATTGTTTAGAATATTCTTGCATACTTCTCACAGATGGAAGTTGTGTTGGTGATAAACTCTATCTGACACTCAGTGTCTGTTTTCAGTCAGTTTAACTGTTGTTTAATGATAGACACGTTTCAGTTTAACATAAAGTGTGTCGGGGGTACAAACAGGAGGTTTCCTCCTGTAACTCCTTTATCACTCATCTTCGTAAATCCACCATGAGCAAAACTTTTACATAATATTCATTTTGTACTGTTACAGCTTGGTTCTACGCTACATGGTTCTCTGGATGTTGTAAAAATGGCAAATGTATTTGACCTTCTTTTATCAGAAACTAGAACATTATGTTCACATTACATAATTCTGGTGGTGTGCCTGTTTTGAATATTCAAAAGTTTTTTTTTTAGTAGTTATTGTTATATTTCACTTACTACTGTGATTTTGAAAACATAGTCATTATATACCCGCCTGGGAAAAAACGGTTGAGACGGTTACAGAACTAATAACATCACGTGATTGTCGAAGGTTATAATGGTTATAAGATATAACTCATTACATAATACCACATGGAATTAATGGTTGTGAAAGGTATATACAATATGATAGTCTTTAGGATATATGCAAGGTGGTCAATTGTTTTAAGGGTTATCTATAATGTGATAGTCGGTGATCCTGAGGATATATTCCACGTGGTAGTCAATGGGTTTACAGGCTATAAACTGGGTGGTTATCAATGGTTATGAAGGTGTATATAGAATGTGGCTGTCAATCGTAGTCAACTAACTAACCATAAATAAGAGAACCAAGTTTAGGTGTTGGTTCAATCTCCCATTGTCTAAAGGGCAACCGGTTATACAGTTCGATACACACTGCTTGTCACCCCCAACACACGTTATTGGAACCTCCATATAACTTGTAGTCATCCAATAGTAAGACTCCTGTTTAGCTAGGGTTAAGCAACAAAAGTTGTGAATCGACCAGATTGCCAGTCGTTAACACATGCAGGAGTAGCTCGTGCTCAACACAAGGTAAAGTAGACCAGAATGTTGTGTTTAATTCGAGACAAGTTTTTGCTGTTGTGGTAATTTCTTTGTGCGATTTTATATTGATGAAAAATTTAGTTCGATGTTGTTAAGTTCGTTAAAGACGTTTAACAAAGTATATATGTTTTGATTCTACAATGTTAAATATAAGTTTAAGTTTTACTTAACACTGTCTCGCCTATAAAAATCGGAACTGATATTAGAATCCTAGAGATTCGTAATAGTGTAGCTCGTATTCACCACATTGACCTTTATTCTATCTTATAACTATTCTGTTTAAATCATGTATGGACAGATTTAGTTTAATCTTGGTGTCCTAGTTTCTCGACAGAAACACTAAATGTTAACAGCTCACTTCTAAGATGAGTTGTTTTTTTGTCAGTTCACAGTGGCCAGATAAAAATTAAAAGTAGAATGTTTAGGGTTAGTTCGTGTTTTAGATAACTACTTATTGTGTGATGATTTTAAAGTTGTATTCCTTTAAATTGTATATGAAAGATTTCCTCACGTTAGTGGTTAAAGTGTAAGAATTCTCAACACGAGTCACCGCCTTCACTTGTATCTATTTTTAAATCTCTTCTCGTGGTTAAGAGAACATGTGGGTTTCTATTATTTGTTTTTTTTCTCCAGCAAACTTCAAGATCAAGGTGACTTGTGTTAAACAATGCACAACTCGCTTTGTGAAACATGTTAATAATTTAAGCAGTATTTTAAACTGTAAGAGATAATCTGTACGATTCTTTTAAACGTGGATAAACCAACAGGAAAGTTAAGATCTTAATGTATTTTTTAATCATTTACGATTCAGGTACAAATCTACACGAAACGTTTTAAACCTTTCCATGTCGAAATAAGGAAAAGAAAACCTGATCTCGAATAAAACCACATGCGCACTATCCTCAAAATAGCGTCTACTTAATGTTTATCGTGGTTTAAAACAGAATGACAGCAATCACTACTTAATCATCAACTTCCTAAACTTTCAAGCACACAAGCTGTAAAGAAAAAAGATCAAAGGTTACCCTCGCACGAGTGCACAGAACGTCTTGCCACCTGCTTTTTAAAAGGTACTCGCGCGAGGACTAATTTTAGTGGCAGAAGGGGGAGGAAAGAAAGAGAGACAAGAACGTGGAATATATAATGTGTGTGTGTGTGTGTGTACATATACAGATCCACAAAATAAGTTCCTTAAAATAAGATTTAATTAGCTTACTCTATTTCAATAAAAGAAAACCAAAACAAATCCAGAACATGGATGTCGTGAATAATATAAGCTAAAACTATTTCGAGCATACTTTTGTAAGTCACTCGCAGAAGAATATGTACAAGGTTACCACCATCTGTTATAGAATGTCCTGCACGGTAGTCCTCTGGTTTTACCAGTTACATCGTAATGCTTTACAAATTACTGTTATTTTTGCTACTTTAACACAACACCCTTAGTTTGCCGTGGTCTCCATAGCTGTTTGGTACTTTCCAAACTTGACTTACTAGTCGCCGATCTCACAGATTATGTTGTGGTCAGCTAACTCTGTGAAACCACATCCGAGTTGAAAATAAACCATCGGTGAAATTTCTTCACTGTTTAAACGACCCAGAAAATTGGAACCAAACGTGGCTCGTTTTAAAAACAAAATTTGCTGTTAACCAGCTCTTTGTTCTTACAAAGGAACAGGAGGGAAATGTTTGAGTTGAAAAGTGAACAAGGTAATGAACCCAGACTGATGTCATTCTATTTGTTAACCTCGGAAATCTAACTCTCATTTACAATGTGCTTTACTATTCTAATAATTTTCATCAGTCCAGTCGTAAGTGATTTATTATTTTTGACTTTTTACGAAGGTCTACAAGGGCGGAAGTTTGAACTGAGGAACCAGAGGTGAGGTTTCTAGTTAACGTTGCCAACCGCCATTTCTTAATAGTGAAATTCGAACATCACTGTTAATGTGAACCCACAGAACCGTGAACAGCCGATTGACGCTAGATACTAGGATATGACCAAACCCAACCTAACTGGACAGTTACACACTTACGCTAGATACTAGGATATGACCAAACCCAACCTAACTGGACAGTTACACACTTACGCTAGATACTAGGATATGACCAGACCCAACCTAACTGGACAGTTACACACTAAGAATTGCTCTTCCATTTTTTTCTTTTTTTAATTGGTTGAGAACTAGCAAGGTTTAGTAATTGATCACAGTTTGACCACGTTGTTAAGTTTTAAAGCGCACTGTCGTTAGGATATATAAACGAACACGAATTACTTTGTCACTACTTCACCACGCCTTTCGTGTTTTGCTTAATTATAAATTAATATTTTAGATACTAGATATATAACTTTTTACCGAAGTTTAATGTTACCTTTTGTGAATCATTTTGGACAGCATGAAACTGGGTATAACACAAGATTATTAAACGATAGTAGTGGAGCTGTGACTATCATATTGAATCTAACATACTAGCAACTGAGGTAAAAAATATCACAACCTGTTAAAGTAAAATTAGGTACAGAAGTAAAACTTAAACCTGAAATAAGATTCAACAAGTGTGAAGGTTTATAATGCTAAAACTCCACTTAGGATGGCGACTGGTCGCCCTTTGCCAAGCTTTGTGCTTAACTACAAACTAACGAAATTCAAAGACTTAATGTTTCAAGTGATTTGTGCTTATAGCTGTTTTCAACGATTTTATAAATTCCCTTGTCTGAATAGTCTTAGTTTCGATACATGCACGTTGCTACTTGAAACATGAGGTCGTAACAAATAAATTTTTAGACAAACCAAACAGCTTAAGTTCAAATCTTCTGTACGTTGTGTCATCTGACGGACATCTCCGTAAAATCGACTTTAATTATCACTAAGTTTTATATTAAACGTTAATGAATTACTAGATCATTCTGTTATTTCAGTATCTTCTTTGTTATGGAAACTACAGTACTGACAAGCAAGTATAATCGTTACTTGTGGTACTTAATAAAGTGAAGCTCAGCTGAGAACCAAACGGAAGACGTCAATTGTTAAATTTAATCTGTAATTAATACATTTAATGACACCTTTCTTGTATGACTAAGACAATTTTTGTTGATGTTTCGAGAAAATATTATACGCATATAGTGATGGAAATTTGAGAATATTATCTGTTTTAAATGTGAATCTTAATCGTAACAATAGAATTCAGCATAATTTGTTTTCAAGATGCAAGTTGTTCATAATGCAATATCGGACACTAGTACTGAAACACTTCACGTGACTCTTCGTTTAGAATCAAATAAACGTCATATCCAAAGAAATCATATTAGAAGGAAATGGTCATTTTGGTTCAGTTAACTTTCATTTACTATTGTGTATAAATGATCAAGACGCTGATTAAGCCTAACTAGTGTTTTAACTTTTGTTTGAATACCACGTTTGAATCAAAATGTTGCAAAATCTGGAAATGTTTTTTGGCACAAAATATCTGGTGAATCTCGATTAAAGCCCTAGTTATTTATCACCAAATTTGATGATTCATAAATCGCGATTTAATGACGAGAATCGTGTTTATTCATTTCAAAACTCGTGATAATTCTTAGTTCTATATAAATGTTTATGTAATTAAAGGCAGGTAACCTTAAAGTCCAAAGTGTTTTGGATACAGTTCTACAAAATAAATGTCGCGTACAAAACACGACAGTGATGAAAAGTTTAACAATCTTGTCCGAGAAACTTCCCAAAACGATGAACAGGAAATTGACAACTTGTCTATTAGGTAGATAATGTTAAAGCGGGGGGTGTAGGTTTCGTAACAAGTGTGCATAAATATTCTTCTGGAAGAGAAACTGGTTTACAGCACGTTTAGCGTTACTGCCTTAACCTCTGTATCGATGACGTTAGAATTCTCCCAAAATATTTTTGTTTTCATCTTCCTTAGATGTCTGATACTTTAACGTAATTTCCCGAAAGCGCGGATTCCTGCGAGAGTTAAAGTCAGAGTTCATATTGATGATGGACGCCACATGTCAACAACTGTAGGCCCTGTTGCTTCTCCAACTGGTGGCCACGTCTCAGTAATGCGTTTTATTAACCTTTAGTGAACTCCGTTTTAAAACTCCCTGATTGTGTAATAGTAGTGTAAGCATATCATCTGAAAACTCACTTCCCGGATGTAATCAAACAAGTAAGAATAGGTATTGTTAGCTCAAAGTTAAACTACTGAAATTTATATACAAAAAATATAAGGAAAAATTCTAAACGAAGGCATTTCAACTGGGGGGTCGCACGTATTTGACAGGGTTGGTAACGGATACGATACTGTTAATGTACTCGTGTTTCATAGATTCATTCGGTCTGGATTGGGAATGGTTGTACTGAGAATCCATGTTCTGTTGTAAAGGTAGTTCATTCAGATTGTTTGTCGATTTTACCTTTTTCTTTCAAAAGTAATACAGAAAACTTGAGTTTCTGTGATTTCAATGTTATTGTACTTTCAGCGAGGAAATGTGACTCATTAATCAGCTGACGAATTGTATCGATCTAAATCCTGGTTCAAGATTTTCATTATTAGTTCTAAATTCGTTAACCTGCATGACGGTTCCCTAGTGCGTCTTTAAGAAAGAAATAACGTTAAGAATATTATGAATTTACATGACGGTCCCCTGCTGTGTTTCTAACGCTGAAATATTGTTAACATTTTAATTACCCCTTATAAATAGAGAACATAAGATTAATTCAGCATATGAACATATGCTGAAAATTACAAGTAGTTGTTGAAATGATCTGTGTTCGTGTTCCAGTTCTAGTGGATCTGTTTTTGTTAATTCAGTTGCATATAGTGAGTTGATATACAACAAAGTGTGATGATTTGTTTAGAAGGGGGTGAGGATATACATGTTTCTAAAGAATGTTAGCCTGTCGAAATGTGTGGCATGTTCCAAGAAACATAATTCAATTAACTAGACTGTAAATCGCTGTTTGCCAATCTGTACTTATATTAGCATAATGTGTGTCCTTACTGAAGCAAAGTCAATTTGTTATTAATGTCATTTGCAGTAAGATAAACAAACAACCAAAAGGTACTTCCATTATTGATACTTTTATGTATAGATACAGACTGACTAGTAACGCTAAAACCATTTTACATCTGTAAATCAGTGGAACGAAAAGTGTTGAAACTTTATTTAAATACTTTTTGACCTTCAGTGATGTCGAGAAAACCCACTAGTAGAGAAATAGTATATGTAAAAACGGCTCGTTTCGGTGTAAAAATTATCTCAACCCAAATGAGCCGTTTTCACATAGACTATTAGACTTTACACGGTCGCTTTTGTAATACGCATGTAATAACTTTTCTCACGCAAAATGTTGATGTAATCAGATCATACAGATTTCTTCAGATCGAGAATTTAAAATTTTTAAGACAGAAATATTCTTTGTACTTTATGAAATTCGAAAAGAAAGGAACATGTATTATCGTGAGGCATCAAAACCATCTAGACAGTGCCCTACTGTCAGTCGTAAACAACGTGTAACAAGTGAGAATCCGCGACCACAAAATCAATATTAAAACCACTCGTATAATAAGAAAGATCTTCGTCTAAAAAAGCTGCATTATGAAAAGCCAGCGCAAAACGTAATGTACTTTGAACATCATGGTCTTACGACGAAATCGTCTACAATACGGTGCAGCTGAGTCATTGTAAGGATGCACAATCGTCAGATAAAGTATGATCGAACTATTTAACCCCTAAACGACCCGAAATGAAAGTGCTCGTCATAACAGGATGAATATAGGATAATTCTATGTCTTTAAGAATGTCATCATCTACTTTCTGAGCCTGTTCTCATTGTTTCTGTTCATAACTATTGACGAGCCACGTGGTTAGAGCGTGGTCAGGTAGTTAGGGTGCTCGACTCTCAGATTGAAACTGAGGATCGCAGGTTCGAATCCCCGTCCCACTAAACATGCTAGTTCTTCCAGCAGTTAATCCTACAATTTGTTGGTAAAAGAGCAGCCCAAGAAGTAGCAGTGGGTAGTGATGACTAGTTGCCTTCCCTCTAGTACTTCACTTCTAAATTAGGGACGGCTAGACCAGATACACCTTGTGTAGCTCTACGCAAAATTTGCAACAAAAATTCTTAATGAATCGGTTTTTAAAAGACCACAAGGACCCAGTTTTGATTTTATCATTGCTACACCTAAGAACTAGATATAGTTTGTTCTTCTCCGTTAGCTCTCAACGTTACTATGGCAACCCATCATCTAAACATCTTGGTACTTGTGGGAGCGACATCTTTCCTCCTCTTGGAAAATATGACTGAGGGATGCACGTGCAGGAAATTACATCCTCAAGATCACTTCTGCTCGGACGATTTTGGTAAGTGTTACTTTATAATACTACACGTAGAGAGATTTACGAAACTTGTAAACAAACGGTTGCTGGTTCTTCCGTCTTCAGTTGGAATAATTGATTTATTTTGATTCATAAATTGTCTTCGTTCCTATTATCCTACTTAAAACAACCAGTTGATCTACAAAGTGAAAAGAGTGCCTTAAACTCTTGACTGCACCCTAACTAATAAATAAATAAATAAATAAAATCCTTCTCATAAATATTACAAATGTGCATTAGTTTACATCTTTACTTGGTTTAATGCACCGAACTGTGATTTAGAGAGTACATGGTTTGATCCACACTTTTGAGTAGTAGATGAGTATTTATAAGAGTGACAATCAAATCCCTCTGTTCATTTAGCTAACCCAAACAGTGGGCGCTATTAACTAGCCGCCTACCGTCTACTCTAAGTTCAAAGTTAGACACGGATAGTAGAGAGAGTTCTCGAGTAGCGTTGTGCGAATATCTGAAATACAAATAAATGTACTTACGATGTAGCAACGACATTCTGCAAATAGTTAGAAGTGAGTTAGCCCAACGAACAAACACGCTTTCGTAACACACACACACACACACACACACACACACACACACACACACACACACACACACACACACACAGTCAGTCTTGCAGCAACTACGTAATAAAATATAGAAAGTTTCAGGGTGAACTGGCCGATGAGACTTGTTTAACCAAACCTCGTCTATATAATATTTTCAAGTTTTACATATTTCTTTTCTTTATTTTAGGGACCAAGCTTTTGTCCATGTTAATGGATAACATAAAATTATCTATAAATTTCTTGTTTAAAAAGAAAACTCGCACTATGGTAATACACCAGGAGGTGTTCAAGCACGGTACTCCATCTATTATCAACTTTATTTTGTTCGGTGCTCCAACCCTTTAGCAATACGTCAGCTAGTGTTTGTTTGTGAACTTCACGCAAAGCTAGCTATCCCTAATTTAACAGTGAAATTCTAGAACGAACTCAGCCAGTCACCAACTCTTGGACAACCAACGAGTAGTGGGATTGGCCGCACATTACAGCCACGAGATGATATAAAGACGGGCATGTTTAGTGGGATGGAGATTCGAACTCTCGATTCTCAGTTTGCGAGTCGGGCACCCTAACTACTTGGCCACGTCTGGTCGTTCATCTAGTGCTAACGAATTTTGTTTAGTAGATGTGTGGTTAATATCGTTATAATATCATTTTCTCAAAAACACAAAGACAATGTCCTAAACATGTCAGAGAAACAGTGTCCGATAAATTCGGGATCTAATGAAACAAAATAGAATGTCAGTAACTTGTCAGATAAATAGAGGAGATTCATACAAACAACTCCCATTTTGCTGATAATATTTGGAAAAACCACAAACCCACCAATAGTATGAGGACTACCTGTTTGTTGATGAAAAAATGATGACCCCGACAAAGATCTGTGGTAGCAGATCGTGTTATGTGTGTGAATGTGAAAAGTACTTTAACTTGACCCTGGTAAGTGTGATGTGCACAGCAGCAGAGACGACTTTCAGTGTTAACTATAGATCAGTTCTAGTTACTGTTGCACACTGTATTGTGGATGTTATACTGTTGCCCACTGTATTGTGGATGTTAGTAATTCTATTCCTCTGACACCTCAACATATAAACTGCCTCATCTGGTCACACAAGATTCATGGTTTGTTCCTATCTAAACAGTATCGAGAACTCTCATTTACAACAACGGAATTTTATTAGGACCAGATAAGAGTTTCGATTTAGTGAAGTCGCCTTCAAAGTCTTACTTCTCATTGCAACATAAGATACTTTGTTTTGTACAAATTTTAATACACTTATGGATGTATTCCATACTGAGCATCGTCCTCAAGTTTGAAGACTTTTTTTTTATTGACTCTTATTCTGAAAGCTATACTTTTGTTCAAAAGGAACGTTAAGCCATTGATTTCTGTTCATGTTGTAAACGTATCAAAAATTTAACTTGAGGCCATCGAGTAACTGTAGGTGAAACATAAGTGGTGATGTAAAAGTTATGTTATGCCTGCAGAGTGACTATACAAAATATTTTTACCCTTGTCTCTGGGACAGCCGAGATTATAAAAATCACTAAAAATGAGTATTGTCCAGTGATAGAAAACATGCATGCCATGGAAACAAAAGATCGAGTATCACCTTTAATGAATCCTTAGAATAAAGTTCTGCCTGACGAGTTTTGTAAAATAAATGAACAATGGTAATTGTATCAAACCTGCCCGACAAGTTTTCAAAAATCACAAATAAATATAAACATATTTGGACTACAGATTGGGAATGTGCTGATGCATGATTTGGAAACAATACTGCTAGAAAGAACTTTCTGCCTGAATATCATTTTAACTAGTTTTCCTATATGTTCGAGAACTATAGTAAAATGGGGTCTAGGATAACGCTAAAGATACATTTCTTACGCTTCCATTTAGACTTCATTCCAAATGATTTAGATACAGTGAGTGCTTAGCATGGTAAGCCCTCCCACAAAGATGTATTTTCTCCGATTGAACTGAGACATCAAGGATAGTGGAATCCTAAAAATGATTGCTGTTGATTCTCAGTATAAAACTGAGAACATACATGAAACGTGCAACAAATCAAGCATAATATTTTCTAATTTAAAAACAAATACCGCGATGAATGTTTTAAATATAGCTTGAATATATATATATATATATATATACTCATTGCTTTCATAAACTGGTAGTGGTATTATATATAGTTTTCGAATATTCTGAATACAATGTTCACTGTATAGATAGTTATGAAAGTAAAACCAATTTTCATGGAATTAATGACCAGAAACTCACTTGAAGTAAACACTTTAACCTGAAAATGATCTAAAAGTCGAAACATTGTCTTTAAATTAAAAATTAATACCCATACCAATTATCTTTAGAATACAATTTCATGGAATGTAAGAATATTTTGAAATAAATCTATCGTAGATCAAACACGGATAAAATAAATTGCATACATTTTTAAAATCAACATCGTTAAATTAAACAATTGTATTTTTTCTATTTTTGGGTAAATTATTTTTGTTTTTGCCCGATGATAGTTAAACAGATGTAGCGCTAGTGTAACATTAACCGAGAAAAATATTTGTTTGGATCGCTAACTTGTACACAAGTTAGTAAATACCTTTCAATTGTCCCCTGACATTGAACAATAAAGTACAGCATATAATACGTTATTTTATAGATTACATTGAAAAATGGCATATGAATCAATTTAGGATACCAGGATATCAAAAGACACGTGAATAGTCTTATTATAGAATTGTATAGGAGTCTTTTATCAGTTTTTACAAAAGAAATTACACTGCAAGGCTACTAACAACTCGCGTGTTCGTCCGGACTGTGCGAGACGACATTAAACGTACAAATGGTGAAGAATTGTTTTAAAATAACTTGCATAATATCTGCATGATTTAGGGGTACACGAAAATCGTTATTTTAGGGTTTATAAAGTTACAATTTTCATGCTTTATACAAGTGATAGCAGGCTCAAAAACTTTGAAAAAACTGTTATAGCTAGCAGCATAACCATGTGCGATGACGCTGGAAAGACACTGCCACGTCTAATTTACCTTTACTAATACTGAATGTATATATTTGTGTTTAAGTGTTTAAATCCATATTCTAGAATTAAATAATTAAAACATTCAAATAGAAATATAACGTGTGGCTTAAAACCTGTATGGAAAGACCAAGTGGAAAAAATGATAAACGTCTTCTAACAATATAGACTTCAATAGCTTTGTTTACTGAGACACTTGTGTTACAATTATTATTTTAATATTGCCATTGTTTATATTTTATCCTAGTGGCATTAGTGAAAGTTAAAGGTTTCGGAAAAAACGATGGCAGACATGTATCGTATCATGTTAAAGTGAAAAAGGAATTCAAGGTAAGTTGGAATATACCATAAAATATACATGAAATAAAGAATACAGTAGAACAATCACAAAGTTTTGTAATTTGAAAACTTTGAAGTATCGAAAATATGAAGTTTGGCGGTTTATCATATATTCTATAATTTTTTAGAAATTAGAACAAGCTCATAGTTAAGCCTTTTTAAGCCTGTATCACCTACTATAAGTATAAATTAGAACAAGCTCAGTTAAACCTTTTTAAGCCTGTATCACCTGCTACAAGTGTAAATTAGAACAAGCTCAGTTAAACCTTTTTAAGCCTGTATCACCTGCTACAAGTGTAAATTAGAACAAGCTCAGTTAAACCTTTTTAAGCCTGTATCACCTGCTACAAGTATAAATTAGAACAAGCTCATAGTTAAACCTTGTTAAGCTTGTATCACCAACTACAAGTATAAATTAGAACAAGCTCAGTTAAACCTTTTTAAGCCTGTATCACCAACAATAGGTATAAATTAGAACAAGCTCACAGTTAAACCTTTTTAAGCTTGTATCACCAACTACAAGTATAAATTAGAACAAGCTCAGTTAAACCTTTTTAAGCCTGTATCACCAACAATAGGTATAAATTAGAACAAGCTCACAGTTAAACCTTTTAAGCCTGTATCACCAACTACAAGTATAAATTAGAACAAGCTCACAGTTAAACCTTTTTAACCCTGTATCACCAACAATAGGTATAAATTAGAACAAGCTCACAGTTAAACCTTTTTAAGCCTGTATCACCAACTACAAGTATAAATTAGAACAAGCTCAGTTAAACCTTTTTAAGCCTGTATCACCTACTGGAAGTGTAAGGTATTCTTTAACAGTCGTGTTGTTAAACCCATACTGGCAAAATGGACTGAGAAAAATAACATCAAGGTATTTTGTTTTAAAAGTTAAAACACTCAATGAAAATGACTTTTTTTAATTAAAATATATATATTTAGAATTTTTGAACGCTTTTGTAAAGTTAGATTGGACCAGAGTATCTGGTTTAGTTTCATAAGTTTAATTTTATAAAGTTTTACCCGTTCTCAGTATTCTCGAAGCAGAGTTCTCTGAGTTTATGACAATTTTAAAAATTGGAGTTCGTGTTTTATGAACAAGTTTTCAGAAAGTGAACATGATATTGGCTCATTAGAATTACCTTTTTTATTACGTATTCTGTATCGCAGGGAATCAGTCACTTTATATGTGAAACGAACTTTAAAAACGCCTTTAAACTCTCATAAGATTCGTACTAAAACAATCTGTATTCTAGATGACGCATAAGGCTCGTGAAGCTCTAAGCCACGGGTTCGTGTGGACCTCTCCATATGAATCTAGTTGTGGAGTGTTCCTTGGTAGATCGAAGTATGTCATAACAGGTATGTGCGCCTTTCTTGTGTATCAGAACTTGACTAGCACTGGGCCCACCCATCATAGGACTAATACAGATAGTCGACAAATGTAAGTTTTGACTTGGTTGCTGACAGACAATACGTCTATTTGTTTCATTAAGAAACTGAAACCTAATCCCATTTGTATGACACACCCTTCATTATTCGATAGACGAGCTTATTTCTATCTGTACATCGCAACAGTCTTACCTTCCAGACATGATAAACTAGACAAATTTTGTTTGTCTTGTTTTCGCCAAAATAAACATGAATCCAGGTGTTATTCTCCACATAAAGTCGGGACAACTCGGTCTGCTCTGGGATCACATTTGTCCTGTTTTTCTCCTGATGCGTGATATACTTCGCATTATACAGTTAATCGTATTTTGTAACTTGCAACCCATAATTAAGAACTATTTCTAATCCTCGACAGTAAAATAATTGTTGGAGGTCATCTAAGTCAATGTTAAAATCATCGTTGGGAAGGTTTCTCAGTAAATAGTCCCTGTTTTTACTCGTCCCCAGGTTATGTGAATGGTGAAAAAGCTCTTACTTCCCTCTGTGGGTACGTTCAAGAATGGTCAACACTGAGCAGAAAACAGAGAAAAGGGTTTCGAAAACTGTATCAACATGGCTGTAGGTGCAGGGTAAGTAACCAGCCTTATTCAATAAACCATATGTTCCGGCAGTAAAAAAACCTCCTAACCAGGCTCTTTTGAGTGTTAGGAATACCACCAACTGATATTTATCTGTTGTATACCTCCTCACTCTTCTTGCAAAGTTAGGTTTGGGATGTCCAGGTGGTTAAGGCATTCGACTCGTAATCTGATGGTCGCGAGTTCTAGTCCCCTTCACATCAAACATGCTTTTCAGCCGTGGGGGAGTAATGTCACGGTCAATCCCACTATTCGTTGTCAAAATGGTAAGAGTAGCTCAAGAGTTGGCGGTGGGTGGTGATGACTAGTTGCCTCCCCTCTAGTCTTGCACCCCTAAATTAGGAACGGCTACCGCGTATAGCCCTCGTGTAACTTTGCGCGAAATTCAAAACAAACCATACTCAAAGTTAAATGCGGCACACCTTAAAAGACTCATCAACGAAAATAGTCGCAAAGAAATATCCTGCACTCGAACGTAGTAATACAGTAGCACGTCCAAAGAAATATCCTGCACTCGAACGTAGTAATACAGTAGCACGTCCAAAGAAATATCCTGCACTCGAACGTAGTAATACAGTAGCACGTCCAAAGAAATATCCTGCACTCGAACATGCTGATACAATAGCACGCCCAAAGAAATATCCTGCACTCGAAGATGCTGATACAATAGCACGCGCAATTTTTTTCCAATAAACATTACTGAGACAAACACAAGACTTGTCGCAGATTATGAAAACTCGTTATTAGCAAATGAAATATCCCAATAAGAACTACTTGAAGCAATAAAAAAAACACAAATCTCCACGTGAAGATGAAATACAAGCCATCCTTCAAAAAAAAACAAAAAACACTCTGAAATTGTTTGACCACCTAAAAACACTAATCTATTTATCCTCAGGATACATCCCAGTTTCTTGGAAGCTGATTAATATATTAATGTTCCATAAGTAAGGAAAACCAGCAAATAAACCTAACAGCTACCGACCAATCAGCATAACCAGCTGTGTAGGTAAAATTTTTAAAAGAATTAGTAACAGACTCTCCACATTCTTGGAGATAACATCAAAATTACCAAAAACAAAATGGATTCAGGAAATTTAAACAAACGACAGATCATCAGTGATGTCGAGAAAATCCACTTTTAGAGAAATATATGTGCAAAAACGGCTCGTTTGGGTTGAAAATGTTTTGCATAGAAGAGCGAACAACATTTCGACCTTCTTCGGTCATCGACAGGTTCATAAAGAAAGAGGTAACTGACCGGCAGCTGACCACATGTTTGGAAGGGGTTTTGTAACTGAGTGTCGGAATGTAGAGGGCGGTGTTAGATGTTTCAATATATAGTTTTATTTTATTATATTAATATAGGCGTTCCTTTATATTAGTTTATTTTGGGTTTAAATTGTTGTACAAGTAAGGCTTCATTAATTTTGCGTTTGTTTATGTTTGTTTCTTTATTTTGTATTTGAGCGTTTTTCATGGTTATGTTGTGTTTATTTGGCTTGCAGTGTTCGAAAACGTGTGATGGTGACTTTTTATGTTCTTTGAATCTGGTTTCCATTTTTCTACTTGTTTCTCCAATATAGAAGTCGTGGCAGTTATCACATTGTAGTTTATAAATAATGTTGGTGTGGTGTTTGTCCGTGTAGTTTTTACATAGTATAGACCTCAGTTTTGTGCCTAGTTTTTGAATAAATTTGGTGTTAACTGGAATGTCATATTTTGTTGCTAGTTTTTGCCAAATGTTGGTTATTTGTCTGCTGATGTCGGGAATATATGGTATACAGCAGTATGCGGTTTCGTGATTTTTTGACTCGTGAGATATATTTATTTGTTCGTTGATTTTGCTTTCTGTGTAGGTGTGTTCGTATAATGTTTTCTACGGTTTGTGGAGGAAACTTATTGACGTTGACGAAGTATTGTTTTATTTTGTCTAATTCATCGTTAATTTTATCTGGTGAGCATAGTTTTATGTCTGTGTTTATTTGGTTTCTTAGTATGTTGAGTTTTTGTTTTGTTTCATGTGCTGAGTGAGTCCCAAGAAATGTATAGTCCAGTATGGGTGATTTTTCAGTGGATTTCTGTTTTGAATTGCGTGTCGATTCTTGTAATTTTGAGGTTAAGAAATGATATTTGATTGCTTTTTTCCTGTTCACATGTAAAGTTAATGTTAGGATGTATAGAGTTAATGTGGTTGAAAATATTAAGTATGTGTTCTGTAGATTTGATTCCTACAACCATGTCATCTACATATCTGTACCAGTATAGTGGTGGATGTAATGCTGTGTTAATTGCTTGTTTCAACTTGTGTCATAAAAATATTGGCTAGAACTGGTGATACTGGGTTGCCAATACTCAGGCCATTTGTTTGTATATAGGTGTGGTTGTTGAACATGAAGTTTGTCTTTATCGTGGTGAATTCTAGGAGGGTTGCTTATTGGTTGCTGGGAATAACCAATATGGAGGAACGCCATTATACCTATAATAATATTATAGATAAAATTATATATTCAAACATCTAACCCCGCCCTCTACATTGCGACACTCAGCTACACAACCCCTTAAAACATGTGGTCAGCTTCCTGTCAGTTACCTCTTTCTTTGTGAACCTGACGATGACCGAAGAAGGTCGAAACGTTGTTCGCTCTTCTACGTAAAATATTTTCTCAATCCAAACGAGCCGTTTTTGAATAGACGACAAATCATTTAATTAGATTAACCGAAACTATAATAAATAGTTTCAATAAAAAAAAGAATGCAGTGTCTCTTGCTTCCTCGATATCGAGAAAACATTTGACACTGTATGGCACGATGGTCAAAGTTCAGTATGAATGAAATGGGACTACCGTGTGGAATTATTCGCTGGTTATCTGACGTTTTGGAAAATAGAAAGTGTAGAGTGAATGTTGAGGGTACCTTTTCTGGGTACTTTACTCCACAAGCTGGAGTCCCTCAGGGAAGGGTGGTTAGCCCTATACTCTTCATCATGTATGTAAGCAATATGCCACTGAAGGATCCTAATCATGGATTCTCTTCATAGTTCGCAGATGGTGTGGCAGTCTGGGAAAGTGCTGCAACACCAACAATAGCAGCCACTAACATACAACAACTAAATAGAACAGGTGGATACTGTCAAAAATATAGAATAAAAATAAACACAGCAAAAACACAACTCGTAGCCTTTACGAAATTGACAAAACACAAAAACTACAACCAGAAGTATATATGAATGGTACACAACTTCAGACTGCCACGTCGGTAACATTTTTAGTTCTAACCTATGATTCAAAACTAACATGGATCAATCACGTATATGAAATTAAAATCTGGCGAAGAACTAGCTATGCTAGGAGTAACTGGTAAAAACAGTGGATCATCTACAGATAACATACTGAAGGTGTACAAAACATATATTAGACCTGTAATAGACTATGCAGCTCCAGCATGGATAACTAAGTAATAAAATTAAAACTAAACTACAAACAATCCAAAATACTCCGCACAACAACATAGTCCCAAGAACAATATCATCTGAATTCATACATAAATATTCGAACATACGAACCATACCTAACAGACTCCTACATAGTACAATAATGTACTTTAAGAATTGGATGAAAAATGAATTTCTGTGCAAACTAGACAGGTACTTCATACGTGAAGTTGGTCCTAAATATCTAAATATTTCAAACATAAAAATAAACAATTATAAAAATTAAAAAGTGCCACCGACAGACTTTACATTCTGCTGATAGAATAATAACCATGTGTGTACCACAATGGATGGACATTGTAAGGATCAGAACAATATTCAGTATAGTAATTACAATACAGCAAGACCATAAATACGGGGAGGAAGGAGAGGTCACAGAGAACCTGACCCTCCAGGGTATGAACATATCTTACCCAAACACCGAGAGAGAACTACTAATGAAGTCTGGAAGCGGGTTTTTTCCATATCTTATTGATAATGGTTATAATGCTGAAGTTTACGGTTCTGACACTGTGGGTGAAGATAGCACAGACAGTCCACTGTGTGCTTATAAAAACAATCTAATAGTGTGTCTCCACAGGGGGTAATAAAGTTGTTTAATGATTTGTGAAATTATAGGTTACAATTTAGACACTAATAGAAATGATGCTCTTCGTTGGTCAGTCACATAGTCGGCAGTTTCAATAAACAGTAAAATATTACTTATTTCTGTTTTAAAAGTATTGATAAAAATAACTTACTTTATTCACTATCATACCGTATAATCACTAGACCTAGTTTTAGGAATTATCGTTAATTTTATTACCGATGTAGCGTTATTTCTCTAGAGCTCCACTAAGCCTACATTTGAATAAATGTCTTGTATTATGAGTTGTCGATTAACCATCTTCGGTGGATCTTCATTGAAATAATTCATCGTTTTATCAAATGTAATGAATCTACTATAGCTCATAATAATTAGGCCTTATTTTAGTAAAGTAATATTTACCTTATTCACCTCTTCTTTTATAATTGCTAGTCTCACTAGGCCTTGTTTTCATACGAGTTGTAATACAACGCTTGAATTTTCTTTAAAAGTGAAATATGTATTTAAATTTAGGTGACTGCTAATTTCACTGCAAATTTTATGAAGTATGAAACATTTCCTGGTTCCAGTAATATTTATAACAGAAACCGATGGTGATAGTCAATCCTATGTACGTAGTATTATCAAAGAATGAATTTCTGTGACGTCACTTTTCACTGTATACAACTACGAATAATATGGTATTTTATATATCAGATATCACTTACAGGTTATTTAATCGTAATGTGATAGCAAAGAGTAAGTATACGCGTTTCTTATAAAGTGTTGCATGTATATCCTTAAAATTAAGTTTCCCTTTCGTTTGTTTTGTTAGGTTCTATCGTCTTTCCAGTCACGACTGTTCGGAAAAGGTCTTCTCTCCGAGAAAGGACGCTACTGCCCTTGGATAACTGTTTGGGATGGAGATAGAGATTGTGAAGGCCTACATTCAGTGTGTGTACCACATAACGACACGTGCAGATGGCTTCCTAACCGCGTGTATAAACGTTGCATGAAGCAACGCCAAAAGCAACTGGACACGGCGAGAAGGCGGGAACCGTAACGCCATTGCTAAGAAATTCTTTATTTCTGTTTAATGAAGCGCCACTTGTTATGCTCCACACTCAACTCGTCTGTAATCCGTGAAATTACGCTCAACAAAATATTGTTTACAAAAGTTATGAAGTATGGTTTTAATGTTTCGGTTTTAAATTGTAGGTGGGGTTTCATGAAGGCGAAATGCTATCGTTTGTAGGAAAATCTTTTAGTACAAAGATACTGGTTGTTACCAACATTATAAATTATTGTACTTTACTATTAAATTAGTGTTTTATGACTTACTTTGCAAATCGATAAAACCATTTGAGGATACGTTAACTATTCGAACAACGTAGCAATATGTACACCTAACGTGATACTACTAATTCTAAAAAGTTTCGTAAACTGTTAATAAATACTGCGCTGTGTATCAGGTAAAATCTGTGTATGACACAAGTGAACAGAAATGTGTTGATGGATTTATTTTAAGTTGTTTTTATTTCAGCTGAATATAAGCGTGAACTACTTTAAGGATAAATACTTAGAAACTATTTTGCTCGAAATTAATATTAATTATTCTGTGACAGTTTAGGCACAACATTTAGAAACACTTAAGTCAAATGAACTCGTTTGAGGTAATCGTGATTTGGTCTGAGTGAATACTGTAGTGTATGTAGAACCGTTAACACTGTTAGAGGGTCACCTTTTTGATAAATAAAATATATATTAGTTGAGTGTCTATTTGCACAGGAACAAGCGAAGAATAAAAGTAGGCAACAAATGTTTTAAAAATGTGCCACGTAAATAAGTGTATTAAACTTTCTACAATAATAATTAATAACAAAAGTTTAAGAACAAATCGTCTGTTCCCTTAACGTTAACTGATCCAAACACGTAGTTCATCAGACGAACCTTTCCTTGTTGTGTTATTAATACTTCTGTACTTTTTATCTATCGGTCCTGCATTTCTGGATGTTTTCCTGCAACGGATCTACTAAATAGTGTCACGTGTGGAATACTTCTGTTGGTTTGGAATCTGAATTCTATGCTGTATAGCTTTCAAAACTTAATAAATGTAGGATCTTCAGTAATACGTTATACTTCATGTCTGTTAAATTATAAGGTAGTTCTTCACAAACATTCACATTCCTCTTATGTATTGTTTTGAACTAAGCACAAAGCTACAAAATGGGCTATGTGTGCTCTGCTCACCACGGGTATCCAAACTCGGATTTTAGCCTTGTAAGTCCGCAGACGTACCGCTGAGCCACTGGAGGGCATTTTATGTATTCCCTCGATGGAACAGTAAATATAGAATTGCGACACTAATATCCGGAGTTCATTCACAATAGATCGCTTTTCAAAGACCCTGCAGTCGCACGTATGGCACAAGAACTGGGAGAACAAAGTAATTTTTAGCTACAAGTTTTAATCACGTGTTCATTTGGTCGTGTCAGAGCTTGGTATGTTGTGATATGTTTAAAATGTTTTTAACCACTGTTAACAGATGGCACGACAGTCGGAACTGTTCCATAGTCACATCAATCAATAACTTCAGCCGTGAATAAACGAAACAAATTTTGTGCCGAATCAATATAAATAAATCTCCTAGGTTTGTGTAGGAAGTGTCAAGGCCATACTAAACACGACGTAAAATTCATATCAATCATGTTTTTGTCGCACATCAACAAATAATTAAGATGTTGAGTTTACAAGCAGGGAAAAAAGTTTCAGCTTCTTAACTATGGATTTAGTATACATCGGATTACAAATAATGTCACTCTCAAAATGCTTTGTAATTATAGCCTACAGAGGGCGTGACAGTAGTCACTCAACATGCAGTTAGCTTACAGAATGATGTGGCGGTAGTGATAACGTGACTTCCTAACACGACACAAAATGATATATTGAAAACTTCATCCACTCATCACTCGAGGAACGTGGTGTAGAGTACGGTACGGTAGTTACATAATGTTGTGAATGGTGATAGAAATGAATAATTGTTTAGAACACTTACAATTTCCTTCTAGTTTGGATAGAATATCTGCTCTATTAACGGAAAATTCTATCTTCCAAGATGATGCTCGATTAAAAGCGGCAGAGAAAACTGAAAACAGTTAAAATAGTTTGTTTTTTTAACAGAACTCTTGATTTCAGAGTAATAAATCCATTCATAATGTATTAAAGGAACTGAATGTCGGATTAGAGCGGCTCCATCCCAGTGTTAATTATCGTAACTTACCAACCAATACTTATCCTGAAAGTTGTGGACTGTGTTGACATCAGTAACTCCGCCTTATTTAAACCCTAATAACAATTTTCTGTAGTCGTTACAAGCGTCTGGTATGTGCTGTCGTACCAAAAGCAGGTCAGAAAGACCTGTGAAGACGTAATTTAATAAATAAACAAAGTGTTCTCCTTGGTGTAGATTCCTGTACGGGGTGAGGGAAAGTTCTGTTCTTTAAGTTTACTCCTCTGGGATCTGGACATCCACCCACGTGGTCTACTCAGCGTAGCAACCCGTGACTGGGAGGAGAGGATTCTATTGGTTGAATTGTCCAACCCTAGCGCACCATTTTGGCCTTGAATTCCTTTTGACAGGCGGCTTTGGGGTGCCTCCCAGGATTAATCAGCTGATCCAACTGGGCTAGAGCCAATCGACTACCAGTGTTGGACATTTTTATGGGTGTTGCGGACATTGCTTCTGGAGCTGGTGTTTGGATATAGTACTCGCGAAACCCTGGTATTCCTTTAATGTCCTTATTTGGCATTATAGTACATTTCCTCATAGGAATCCATGGTTGGTAGGGTTAGTGGGCAGCAAAACAATTTTATTATGGATCCTCCAACTCAGAATAAAAATTAATAATAAACTAGACCGTTGGTAAATAACCACATCTGGAAGATTCTGAACTTCAACACTTGTATTTCATATTCAGATATTACATTATTTATCAGACATATCCTTAAACAAATGTCTCCCTTTTTATTCAGAAGAGACTAGAGGGTGTTGCTAAGTCATTTACATTCTGGCGACATCTTGGTGGAAACTTCCATTCCAAAACAGAGTGGATTCTTCTTGCATTAAAGGTAATTGGGATGTAACCACTGAGGTTACTTCCCATGCTACTAAAAATTTGTTACTAGGCGTTATTGTTGAGGGGGATTTGAAAAACGGCTATGAGTCGGAGATTCTCGCTGGTTTCTTAACTGAAGGAGTTTCTGCAATGAGGCGTACCTCTTCTCACAAAGATGTGTGAAAGAAATGAGTTGCAGCGTTTGAAGACAGTTCTCAACATTTTGTGCCCCGAGACTCGAAAGTTACTGTTCACTACTCCATCTCGGAGGCATGACGCTGCACTCCATTCTACTGCTAGAGTGGGAGTGCAGACATACTTTTCCTTGTGACAACGAGAGTCGTTTTCAAACTATGTGCAGAACATTTTACCCTTTGAGGTTAAGAGTTGACGAATCAACGTCAACACCTATCTCTATTCTCACCATTCCTTCCAGTGGTTCCCTGGATCTACTTCCTTTGGCTCTGGTTTCTGGCATTTCCTCGAGTCAATCTTCTTCTTCGGTCCAAAGATACATAACGATTATTTGTTCACGTCCTCAGTCACTGGAATCTTCATCTACTGACAGAAACTTGTCCACTTAACCTAAATACTCTTTTTGATAAAGAAAAAACGACATGGCCGAAAATGGAAGGGCTCACATAAGTAAATATGATTACTTTAATACAATGGAAGTGTCAAAGTTTGCGTTCCAATTTAGATGACATCAAATAAATTATTGATTCTTACCATCCTGTCTGATTTTCCTAACAGGAAAAATTTCTGAAACCTGTGTAATGGATGTGTGCGTGGAGTGGCGGCACCGCTGGTCGATCAGCATGTGTCTGTCCTGTCTTTGTCACTTGATACGCCCTTGAAGGCCGTAACCATCTTTGTTCCTTGGTAATTCCATTCCTGTTTTTTCTCTCTCCTTGTCTTCTGAAGAGACCTGAGATCAATCGGACCTTGCTTTCATTGAACCATTAATATATCCCTCTTCAATCCTGGAGAACTTAAATGGACATAATCCATTGTAAGGTAATATTGTAAAGCGTGTGCTTTTGGATCACAACCTTTCTCTTCAATACTGATACTTATACCTATTTTCATGCATCTAGTCAGTCTTTTACTGTTACTGATCTCTCTATCTGTTCCCCTTAACTTTTCTTTCAGGCTTCTTGGAGGTTGACAGTGACCCATTGGGTAGTAATCATTTTTCCCTCATTTTGAGGGATAATGACCGTGATTGATGCCACCCCACATGCATGTCATAGTAGAAGCTGGACTAAGTAAATTGGACATCTTTCACTACTCTTGGGAAATTTGATCCTACTGTCGTCTGTAAACCAGATGATAGATGACTGTGTGGCAGCAGCAATTGATTGTATTGTCCAAGCACCTGCTCAATCTATTCCTAAAACCCTAACATGTTTTCCATGGTTTCCTCGTCCACGGTGAAATCCTGCCTGTTACATGTCATGGAAAGCTCAAATCAGCCCTGGAATAACTTTCGTATGTTTTCCACACGTTCAAACCGCATCACTTGTCAGTAAGTTCTAGCACATGCTCCACAGGTAAGACGTCATAGCCAGAGGGAATCTTGGATTAAGTTCACAACTGCATCTCTTCTACCACCAGTTAATCATATGACACAAGGCTTAATAGGTTGTTGGTATTATGCTTCTTCCTCCTTTCGATTGCTAGGAAGTTACTGATGTCCAGGGCATCGTCAGTATTCTCGGCAAATGTTTTTCTCGTGTATCTAGCACTTCTGACTCGCCCTCTACCTTCTATACATTAAGACTCAGGCATAGTGATCACCTCTTTCCTTTCAGGCTGATCGACTCTATGAGTATAATCGCTTCTTTACACTGCTAGAACTTGCGCTTGTTCTTTATCAATCAGGCAGTACACCAGTTGGACCTGATATTACTGAGATGCTGTGTCATTTCTCTCCTGACTTGCTTGCTATTCTCCTGGTTGTTTTTAACCACATCTGGCAGGAAAATGCATTCCTGATGCCTGGCACCATGCTATTATTCTTCCTTTTTCTAAACCTGCAAAAGATTCCAAGATTTCTTCAAACAGGCCCAGCATGGCCAGTGGTTAGGGTACTCGACTCGTAAATCTGAAGGTTGCGGGTTTGAATCCCGTCGCACCAAACATGCTCGCCCCTCAGCCGTGGAGTGTTATAATCTGACGGTCAATCCCACTATTCGTAAGTAAAAGAGTATCCCAAGAGTCGGTGGTGGGTGATGACAACTAGCTGCCTTCCCTCTCGTCTTACACTGCTATATCAGGGAATGCTTGTCCAAATAGACCTCAGGTAGCTTTACGCGAAATTCAAAATAAAAATTAATCAAATTCTTCCAACTACCGTCCAAGCTGTTGCTGCAAGGTCTTAGAGAGGATGGTTAATGCTCGTCTTGTTTGGTTCCTCGAATCAAACAACCTCCTCTCGCTCACCCATTGTGGGTTTTGACGACAGTGCTATACTGTGGGCCATCTGATTTGACTTGAAACGTCAATAACGGAAGCCTTCATCAAACGATAACATCTTAATCCTACATTTCTTTACCTTGAGAAAGCTTGGGATACTTTATAAAGATATGGCGTGTTGCGAGACCTCCACTCATATAGGCTGTGTGGTCATTTGCCTAATTTTATTAAACATTTTTAATGGGCCAGCGATTGCAAGTTGTGTGGGTTCACCACTTTTACGATCTTTCCCTCAGGAACTTGGAGTCCCTCAAGGTTGTTTTGAGTGTGACACTTTTCATCACGAAGATTAGTGCCATCAGAGGACAATTCACTCTAGAGTTGCAAATGGTCTCTATGTCGATAAGTTCCACATCTCGTGTTAATTATCGAGCATGAGGTTTATTGAGAGAAGCCATCAATCACTTACTGAAGTGGACCACAGCAGATGGTTTTAAGCTTTCTCTCTCCGAAACCACTTGCATGCACTTCTACTGCTAATGGGATATTTCCCCCAATCCTGAGGACCACCTTGGAGAAGTTGTGCTTCCCATGGTCCCTGAGGCAAAGTTCTTGTGACTTATCCTTAACTATAAGGTGACCTATACTTTGCACATCTGTCAGCTATGTGTCAAGTGTATAATGAAAATGAACATCATTCATGTCCTCTCTTCCACTTCTTGGGGAGAGAACAATGTTGTATACTAAGCATCTATCATGTTCTCATTAGATCAAAACTGGACTATGGGTCTCTGGTTTTTGGCTCTGCCAGGACCTCAGCCTCAAAGATAACTGTTCATCATCAAGGGGCTTTAAGCACTTCTTAAATCCAGAGATTTTACACTGAGTTTCGTAAACCTTCTCTACACCTCGAAACTTTATTGTATGCTGCAAAACTTCAGTACTCAGCATCCCATGTGGGGTCGTGTTTTCCTTCCTCAGTGGATCGTGCCTGTTCAGAATAGGCATCATCTCTTTTGGCCTTTGTATCCAGGCACAGTTGGCTGATATAGGTCTGTCCTTAGATGACGATGCTGTATCCACTGGTCAGCCCATCCCACCATGGCTTATTACTATCCCCAAATGTGACATTTCTTTGTGCCATCTGAAGAAGGCAATATACCCGACTGGAAGTGCCGTCTTCTATTTGTCAAACATCTTTTGAACCATCCTTCCATTCCCATTTATAGGATGGTTTGAAATCAGGTGACTCTGGGAGCACTTCCATGGTTTGTTGTGATTCAGTAATTGCATAAAGGATCCCCTCTACAGTTTGTGTTCACTGTCGAATTGTATACCATTTCTCTTGTTCTAGATCACATGAACTGTACTATTTATACCAATTTGTTCTATACTGGACCTTGAATCGCTTCACGTTAGTTCTTACCTTCTTCTCGTAGATATTTATATCCGACAAACCTGTTTTACTTTATCATCTATTTCTAAGTTCTTGATGTCGGTCACGTTGGAATCCGCGGGAACGAGCTCGTTGATATCACGTCTAAGTCTGTCTACCCTAGTGTTGCCGCTGCCGTGTCTGTCTCGTGCATGGACTGTACTCCTATATTCAAGGCTCGGTTCCGCGCCAGGTGGCAGTCAACTTGGAATGAGCAATATAATAAACTTTTCTAGGTCATATGTATTTAATAAATAAACAGTTAGTGCAAGACGGAAGTGTTTAATAAATAAACAAACTGTTAGTTAGTGCAAGACGGAAGTACTTTATAAATAAACACCGTGTTGGCTACCTTAAAACAGGTGTATTTAATCCTTCTTTACCTGCACCAAGCCTCTTTAAGTGTCGAGTCTATTTTTTTCCTTTACATTGTCTTTTCTCTTGTTCCAACGAAACAAAATCACAAAATGTTAATCAGTTTCTTCCTACGACTTGTCACGTGATCTACATCTATTCTTTCTTTATATGCTTTTTTAACAACAAAATGAAACAGATTTCAGAAAGTTTTTATTGTTAAGTCACGGTGATGAACATTTATTATACAGAACAGTTGGATGACATCGGTTTTGTACCATAATGCCTAAGCCTAGCTCTTGAAGATAAATGTCAAAATGTAATTTTTCCTGATAAAAGCCAACTAGAAACCTTTTCAAGTAACTCGTATGATAAATGTTACTAAATGTATACATCTTGCATTTTAAAGAGTTTATGAATCAAACAGTATATTTTTATTTCTGTTAAGAACCTCAACTCCACCCAACACTTCGAATTTTCGACTTTCTAAACATTCGGCGAAATTATCTTACAAACATCACATTTTTAAGTTCTGACGTATCATTACATAACGTCGCTCCCACTTCTGTTAAAATTAGAGCTTTTTATTTTCTTTCAACAGTTCATATCTACAGTACTGAACCATTTTCAGTTATTATCTCATAACGAGGCAAAGTGATTAGATCGCTTCGATTTTATATCACAAAAAAGCGCTCCACATATTGAAACCGCATGTCACACAATATTCAACAATACTGTTGAATAGGTGACTTCCCTATGGCTGTCACTTCAGTATTTGACACCGATAGACCTCGTGTTGTTTTATATGGAATCATAAACAAATAAAACACTGTTTGTGACATCTCCCATCTCAGTATTTCTATGGTTCAAATACTTCAGTTCCAGTTTATTGATTTTTATTCTGCCATATGAATAATAATGATTTATTATTTGACTGACTTTGCTTGTTCAGTTTTCGGATATTTAGTTTGCAGAGAGAAATATGTAAGAGTAAGCGAAACTGTTGTACCAGTGTATAGTAGTTAAACTGACTGTTGTAGTTAGTAGTGTGCAGTAGTTAAACTGACTGTTGTAGTTACTGGTGTGCAGTAGTTAAACTGACTGTTGTAGTTACTGGTGTGCAGTAGTTAAACTGACTGTTGTAGCTACTGGTGTGCAGTAGTTAAACTGACTGTTGTAGCTACTGGTGTGCAGTAGTTAAACTGACTGTTGTAGCTACTGGTGTGCAGTAGTTAAACTGACTGTTGTAGCTACTGGTGTGCAGTAGTTTGACCGACTGTTGTAGCTACTGGTGTGCAGTAGTTTGACCGACTGTTGTAGCTACTGGTGTGCAGTAGTTTGACCGACTGTTGTAGCTGCTGGTGTGCAGTAGTTTGACCGACTGTTGTAGCTGCTGGTGTGCAGTAGTTTGACCGACTGTTGTAGCTGCTGGTGTGCAGTAGTTTGACCGACTGTTGTAGCTGCTGGTGTGCAGTAGTTTGACCGACTGTTGTAGCTGCTGGTGTGCAGTAGTTTGACCGACTGTTGTAGCTGCTGGTGTGCAGTAGTTCGACTGACTTTGTAGGCAAGGAAATAAAGTTTTCTTTGAGTAGTTTGGCCTTTTTTAAAATGTAAATTCAAACGAGGTGCCATCCGACTTGTTGTAGCTGCTGGTGTGCAGTAGTTTGACCGACTGTTGTAGCTGCTGGTGTGCAGTAGTTTGACCGACTGTTGTAGCTGCTGGTGTGCAGTAGTTTGACCGACTGTTGTAGCTGCTGGTGTGCAGTAGTTTGACCGACTGTTGTAGCTGCTGGTGTGCAGTAGTTTGACCGACTGTTGTAGCTGCTGGTGTGCAGTAGTTTGACCGACTGTTGTAGCTGCTGGTGTGCAGTAGTTTGACCGACTGTTTAGCTGCTGGTGCAGTAGTTTGACCGACTGTTGTAGCTGCTGGTGTGCAGTAGTTTGACTGACTGTTGTAGCTGCTGGTGTGCAGTAGTTTGACCGACTGTTGTAGCTGCTGGTGTGCAGTAGTTCGACTGACTTTGTAGGCAAGGAAATAAAGTTTTCTTTGAGTAGTTTGGCCTTTTTAAAATGTAAATTCAAACGAGGTGCCATCCGACTTGGTACCTGAAAGTTTTGTGTTTTTTATAATTAAAGGCAACTTATGAATAATATAAAGTATTAAAAATGTAGTAGAACTCGAACACTAGTAATATTCGAAAAACCTTGTGAAGTTTTATGTGAAAAAAATGTCTGTAAGGGTTTATCTATGGTGTGCAACTTGTTTCTATTCCTCATCCACACTCAAACAACTGAAAATCCTGAGTCTGTCTCTGTTGGCATTTTTATTTTAACCAAATATCGCAAAAAATATTCTTCCAATCATTTAAACAATTAAATGACTGTTGTCAGGAGTGGGATTATTTTAGTAAAATATAGTGTATACACTGAATTTCAATGCAAGGAAATGCTTTAAAAGGTTTGGTTTGTTTGTTTTTGAATTTTGCGCAAAGCTACACGAGGGCTATCTACGCTAGCTGTCCCTAATTTAGTAGTGTAAGACTAGAGAGAAGGCAGCTAGTCGTTACCACCCACCGCCAACTCTTGGGCTATTTTTTTTTACCAACGAATAGTGGGATTGACCGTCACATTATAACGCCTCCACGGCTGAAAGGGCGAGCATGTTTGGCGCGGTGGGAATGCGAACCCGCGACCCTCAGATTACGAGTCGCACACCTTAACACGCTTGGCCATGCCAGGTCTTTAAAGGGAAGTAAAAGCATAATTAGTGGAAAGTATGAAACAATGGGAATAAAACTAAAAAGACATTGATTTAAAGGAAAAACAAAAGGAATCATTTGAAACTTAAGAAAATTACAAGAATAAAGGAAATAGTAAAGAGTTATATCAACGAAATCAAATAAAGTTACCTAGAAAGACCACCTACAGTTCTAATAATTATCAGTCATTGTCTGCCCCATTTCAGAGAAAAGTAACAACTGCGAGATATTACTGGCAGCTTCACGAAGCAGATTCTAAATTCAAAGATGTGAAAAAGCTTACCCAGTTATCTTATCCAAATATTCAATATGAAATGATGGACTTATTGGCACATGACCAATGCATAGATGCCATGATGGACGGCGATAAATACGTCTTTAAGGAAACCTGTCCA
>MU033953.1:650916-670980 GCA_011833715.1 Carcinoscorpius rotundicauda
TTATTAACCTTTATATAACCTCTCGCGAAGTTTTCTGTTCCATGTAGTGATCCGTCCTCTTGTGAAGCTCGCCTGTTACATTTGGTGGTCCGTCCTCTTGTGAAGCTTGCCTGTTACATTTGGTGCTCTGTTCTCTTGTGAAGCTCATGTGTTTTTATTGCCTTGGTTCTGTCAGAAATTGTTATAGAAATATAGCAATGATTACATTTTCAGTGATACCTAAACCTTGCCTAAGTAATCTTTTGTTGTTTTGAATGTAGAACACATTGTAATTTTAGTTTCTAGTAACCTGTTATATTTGTAATTTATTTTCCTTAACCTTAATTATAAATATTAATAACTGATTTTACGTAATTAGTAGTTGTGAAAACTAAGACTGCATTAATTAACTTGATAATTGTAATTTTATTTTTATTGACTAGGCTGTCAAGTTGCATTTTGCCAGAAATGTCTTACGTGTATTTGATTAAAGAAAGTGCCAACTCACCATAGTGGTAATTATGAAGTAGACGTAGTCAGATACTTCAAGCTTCATGGTGTGGAGATTGCAAACTGAAAGTGGTTACAGAGGTTGATATCCAAACATGAATCGTTATAAAGGTAAAAGAAAGACAAATACATCAGCTTTTTTTTCAACAGGAAGAAAAATGAAGGACAGTAATATAGAACACTGTTATGAAGGAAAGGGCACTATATCAAACCTACTTCCTCATTCTGGATTTATCAGAACTGAAAAACCCCATGGTGAAACAGTTTCTTTTGATGTGTTCTCTTTTGAAGATGGTAAAGTAAAAACACTTTTAGATTTACCACTTAAAGTAGGACAAGAAGTCAGTTATCTTGCAAAAGAGGGATGTGATGGTAGTAAAGCAAAGTATTATGCTTACCGTGTATGGAGACCCGAGTACCACAAAATATTTAGTGAAAGTCCTTCATTAGGAAGGAACACTGCACACAGTTTGAGTAGCAGCGGTAGGGTCTCAGATATGTCTTACCAAGATTCGATGGTATCAGTAACTGGTTCAGAAAAATCAAACTGTTATAGTTCAAATACCTTTTCAAGTATGAGTGAAGATACGTTAGAGATATGCTCGCACACTGAAGAGAAACATGCATCAGGTACTTGCAGAGAAGCTAAGAAACTAATAGAACAGAAGGGGAAAATTTATCCTGAAGGGGAAACAAAAGCACAAATAATTTTTGGAACACCAGAAGAATATGTTTTGGTTATAAATGATGTTGTTTTTTATCATGAACATCCAGTTACAAATTTAATGTGGCATATTGATGATGGAGAGTGTGTTAAGTTTGATGCAGTCCGAAATGATAGCTTTTCTGGTTTTCATTGGATTGCCATCATGGTTTGGGTAGGAAATCGACCAAAATGTTTTTTGACAGATGACCTTAAAAACAAAGATAATGTGGAAAAACTAATTAAAAAATATGAACACATTTTTGTAAGCAAGTGTAATTCTTCCAGTTCATTGAAGTATTCAGTAGGTGAGAACGAGGGGTTTCAAAGTAAATATGAATGGGGAGAAGCCAGTCTCTCAACAAACGATACAAGCTCTTTTACTACTTATTTATCTGATGATGGGAATGAAAAAAATCGTGTGAGTGAGAGTCAAGTAGGAAACTCTTCAAGCAACGGGAAGAGTGACTGTGTTTCTGGGATACTTCATGAGAAGTTTGGAAGAGAAGTGATAGGAGAATATTTAAATACTAGCTGCAAGAAAGATAGTTTAGTTACATTGAAGAAGCTATCTGAGTGTGTATTAACAGAAGAAAATGTTACTAAAGATATACCTGGGTTAACAGAAGAAAATGTTACTAAAGATATACCTGGGTTAACAGAAGAAAATGTTACTAAAGATATACCTGGGTTAACAGAAGAAAGTGTTACTAAAGATATACCTGGGTTAACAGAAGAAAATGTTACTAAAGATATACCTGGGTTAACAGAAGAAAGTGTTACTAAAGATATACCTGGGTTAACAGAAGAAAGTGTTACTAAAGATATACCTGGGTTAACAGAAGAAAGTGTTACTAAAGATATACCTGGGTTAACAGAAGAAAGTGTTACGAAAGATATACCTGGGTTAATGGAAGAAAACAGATTGGAGCCATCTGTGGAGATGTTTGAAAGAGCACGAAACCCTCACCTTAAGATGGATAAAAAGGTTGAGGTGTTTTGCACTAATACAAGCTCTGAAACAGTTCATAAACCACATCTACCAAAATGCAGCCCATTTATTGTAAGCATAAGTGGAGAAAATAAAATAGGTGAGGTTTGTGACAAGGCTAAGTCAGTAAAAATCAGAATTGTGTATCTGAAATCTAATACTCCAGGTGCTGATAAAGTTAAGTATCCACTTTTGAAAAATATTGCTTTTGCAGAGGGAACTGTGAAGAGTGTCAATGAGTTTTTTGTCTTTTTGAACATAAAAAATTCAGTTGCACCAGTTTTTTTGAGTAAAATTTATCTTGATGGAAAAGAAGCAAGTAAAAACAACAGAAATTTGAAAAGTATTTTTGAAGAAAATGAACTTGTTTACTTTGCTTATATGCATGCTCTTCTGAGTAGTAATTCTGAATGGGTTTATGTATATCTTCTGTGGAAAGGACAGAAACCAAAAACATTTGTCGAACCTTCAGCAGAAGAATTTATTGAAAAGTTTGGGTTCAGGAATGTAATCTTGGGGAGTGAGATAATACCACAGAAGAGAAAAGAGGAACAAATCAGCAGTGGACATAAAGGTTTTATTTCTCAATTATTTTTATCCTTTATTCCTAGTAGTACATTTTGTCAAAACTCAGTTAAACTAAACATAAGATTTTGAGAAATGTTCACTGACTCTCAAGTCAGAAAATAATCTGTATTTTATTTCATAACTTAAACAGAAGAGTAAAAAGAGAAGTTTTAACTAATTTGTATATTTATATATAACTGAATATTTTTATCTGTTTTTGGTGGTATTGGAAATCATGAATGTTCATTTAGTTCAGTTTAAACATAATAGGTTTCCCAAAAATAAAATATGGAAATCTATATTAATAACATTGGAATGTGGTGGGTATCAAATAATTTGAATAACTTCTTAGGATACATGAATGATTTGTAAATGATTGTTCTGAGGATATTCATTGTTCAGAGTTTTTGGATTAGATTGTTTGTACATAAATAAGGTAGGAGATTGTTTGTTTGGGAGAGCTATCAACCTTCAGCTAAGACTAAACATTGGAGAGGGCCAGAATAATGAAGATAAAACACAATTAGAAAAAAATATTCTGTATGAACAAGGTACAAAGGTAATTTTAACAGTAGGCTAATTTGTCATTAATGTAATTTTAGAAGTAAAATGGATTATTTTGAGCTCTGGCCGGAACAGAGAATTCATCTGTCAATGAGGGTAGAGCACTGGTAGGAATCAAACTCTAAATTTATCTGTCAATGAGGGTAGAGCACTGGTGGGAATCAAACTCTGCTATAATTGGAAGACCTTAAACATGGTTAAATGAAAGTGATTTTGATGACAACGTTTTATTAAAATACAGGGTTAGAGGCTATAGGGATATAGAGTATCAAAGAAAGGGACAGGAGTGGCTTTATACATAAAATACAATTTAAGTGGAGTTGAATTTAAGGGTATTAAAGATAATAGGATTGAATCCACTTTGGTTTCTGTCCGTGGAATAAGTTCTTAGTAGGAACTTGTTACAGACTGCCAGATGAAACTAACAATATTAGTGAAAAACTGTATAATGAGGTTAAGACCTCAGCTTTTAAATTAAAATCTCTCATAATTATGACTTCATTAAGACATATTGACTGGGAAATGATAGAAACAAAGCATAAGAGAGAGAGGTTTTTGGAAACTGTTCAGGATGGCTGTCTTTAAGAGAGTATATATTGGGGAAGAACTGGACACGAGTGGTTGTTATTGTATTAATTTTGCTACATATACTGATAATAAATAATGGTATTTTTGTTAGAAATTTAAAAAAATCAAGTTTTGAAGGGATGCAACAAGAATTACATGTTCTGAATTGTGCAGCTGAGGTGTTTGGATACACTGATCAGATGTGGAAAATGTTTAAATTTAAATTTTTAAACATTCAGCATTAACACAATCATTATAGAAAGAGAAGACAAATACACAAACCAGGTTGGATCACAAAGGTGGCTACAAATTAACAAACCAGGATAGATCACAAAGATGGCTACAAATTAACAAACCAGGATGGATCACAAAGATGGCTACAAAGAAACAAACCAGGATGGATCACAAAGATGGCTACAAAGAAACAAACCAGGATGGATCACAAAGGTGGCTACAAAGAAACAAACCAGGATGGATCACAAAGGTGGCTACAAAGAAACAAACCAGGATGGATCACAAAGGTGGCTACAAATAAACAAACCAGGTTGGATCACAAAGGTGGCTACAAATAAACAAACCAGGTTGAATCACAAAAGTGGCTACAAATAAACAAACCATGATGGATCACAAAGGTGGCTACAAATGCACAAACCAGGTTGGATCACAAAGGTGGCTACAAATGCACAAACCAGGTTGGAACACAAAGGTGGCTACAAATAAACAAACCAGGATGGATAACAAAGGTGGCTACAAATAAACAAAACAGGATGGATCACATGTCTTGAATAATTGATGAATAAAAATGATACAAGATGACTATATTAATATGTAGTTGGTTAAAAAAAATGAAAATTGAAAACACATTGATGCTACCTGGATAGATAATATATCCTCAGAGTTTTGAATGACATTAAAGATTGGTTATAAGTAAAACTTACTATTTTTTGTCAATGTTTGAATAGTGTGGAGATTGGAGGGTTAACTGTTGTAATTTGTTTCTTCAAAAAAGGTGATAAAAACTGCCCCCATAATTACAGACAATTAGTATTATATCATCATGGAAAAAAGTTTGAAAGGTATGTTAAAAAATACTTTGTAAAGTCATTTAACCTGTTCAGTACAGTAATCGAAATAACTCTTCTAAGCTGATCGATAACACAGTGCCATGGATGAGTTATTATTTCATGTTTTGTACATATTTCTTCATTTTGTGTACTACTATAAGTTTAGAGAAACAATAGTATTCGTGGCTTATTTTCTTTGTTTTAAAAATTACTCGATTTTGCTGAAAAAAATCTAGCATAGGACCTGCCGTAGCAGCTGAAATACTTGGCAGTCAACACTAAGGGAAAATCTTGCTTTACAAATCTTTTGACATTCTTTGAAACTGTTAATGTTTATGTAGATGACAGCAAAGATGTAAATTTGGTGTATATGGATTTTCAGAAAGCTTTTGATAAAGTTCCACATAACAGACTTATAAAGAAACTTGTCTCTGTAGATGTGGAGGATAAGTTTACTAATTGGATAAAAGAGTGGCTGGATGGAAGAAAGCAGAAGGTTGTCATAAATAGAGTTTAATTAAACTGGATTAATGTTGTAAGTGGTGTATCTCAGGGTTCCATCTTAGGACCTTTTACTCTGTTTTGTTTACATTGGTGACATGGATGAAGGAATGGTCAATAAATTGTTACATTTACTGATGATATCTTGGGTGGAGCTGGCTGTGAAGAGGATGCTGCTGATTTACAAAATGATTTATATTATTTAGTTAGTTGGGTGAATAAATGGTAGATGTGGTGTAATTATAATATATAAATATAAGATAATGTATGATTTTAACAGTATCTTAGTGAAATGACTGTTCAGTCTCTTAGCCATTCAAGCAATATGATGTTGCTAGTGGTAGGGCAAATAAGGGTTTATTTGCATCTACAGAAATATTGAACACAAGTCTAAACAAGTTATAATTTCATTACACACGTCACTGATTAGGCTGTATTTGGAGTACCATGTTCAGTTTTTGGCCCCTTACATTAGATGTAAAAAGACATTGATTTTTTGAATGGATTTAGATGAGAGTTACTGAAATGGTACCTGGAATGGAGGGGTTTACTTATTAAGAGAGGCTGAAATCTCTCAAACTGTTTTATCTTTAAAAAAAAAAGTCTGTTAGAGGTGTACAAGATTGTAAGGGAATTTGTGTTATACATAATATTATTTTCATATTTAACAAATTGTGGATATTCTTAATTTAAGAGAGACAGGTTGGAATATGTCCGTCAAAACATAAGGTAGACAGGTTTTCTTCAGCAGTTGGTTAAAGAAACTCTAATGCTATTAAAGCTATTTTGTACTTCTAAGTGGTTCATAGGGTGAGATAGTGTAAGTATCTAGATATGGTATTAAAATATCATTAATAAATTGTTTTTTTTATTACAGTGCTAGAAGTGACCTACATAAAAGTAAAACAAGATTCATCACCACAAAATAAAACAAAAAAGATCTCCAAAGCAAAAGTAAAAAAAGCAGATACAACCAATTCAAAGATTACAACTCAGAAAGGGTTAGAATTTCATGAAGTTTCACATAAAGAGGACACCCAGTTTCATCCAGAACTAAGAAACACCTCTTCAAACAGACCTGAAAAGAGTGGTGCTTTCAGTACTTCCACTAGCATCTTAAAGTCCAGTGTTTGCCAATCTAGATCTGGCTCAGAAAGGGTAGGAAAAATGTATTGTTCCAAAACACTTGAGTCATCTCAAAATATGGTAACAAAAGATGTTCTTTTAACTGCTTCAGTGAAGATGGAATCAACAACTGAGACCAATGTAGATGAAGTTGGTTGTTTAAAAACATCTGAATCTCTACTGAGCCATCCATTAGACAAAGTTACAACCACTAACTCAGCAAACCTGGAGTCCACACCTGAGACCAATGCAGATAAAGTTGGTTATTCAAGAGAATTTGATTTGAAGTTAAAAAACTGTAAAGGAAATAAATCTAATAATAGACAAAACCACTCGAAAGAAGAAGATGTGAAAGATGTTTCTGAGTATATTTATAATACAACAAAACACAGAGAGTCGGATGTGAATAGACGTTCTGTTATTAGTAAACCAGTACCATCACAGTCCGACATAGACAAAGATATACATCTGTTAACTTTAGCATGTCTACCAGACAAGAAAGACAAAATAAGATGCAATAAGAACCAGAACAGAGAACAATATGAATGTGTTTCATCTTCTGGTCACACAAGCTCTGGATGTTCTCAAAAGAGTAATAAAGAAAATATACTAATAGTCTCTCCCCTCCCAGTTAATGTTTCCCAAGGACTGGGAGAGACAGTTTTGAGTGCAGGTAATAACTTTCTGAATGAAAATATTGAGTAAGAGAAATATATTTTGCTTGTGATAGTTTTTATTGAAATAATTTGTTTTTCATAAAACTTGTGGGTGAGACAAATGCATGCTTATTTATGAAAGTTTTTAAATTGTGTTTGTCACACTGTACAAAATGTGTCCATCTATGAACACGTTTTTAGTACTGGAATATTTAAAACAAATAGTGTATTTGTGGTTTGTAACTTGTTTCAATCACTTTTTTTTCATTGAAATAATTTTACCATTGAAGTACACTTGATGTCTTTATTTTGACATATTTACGGGAATATCAGTTTTATTTTTTGCTATTCATACTTCAATTTGACAATAACTTGAGCAGAATATACAACTACAGCCTCGGTTTCGTCATTAAGAAGTGAAGTTCCAAGTGTCATGAAGCACCCTGTAGAAGATGCTCCTGTTCAGTTTGAAACAACAGGTCGTGTGGACGTGACCTCTGGTGGTGAAGCTGCAGGAGATTGTCATGGGTCTTTAAAATTTGCAATATTTTCTGTAAGTCAGTCATTTGACATCCATCTGTTTAAAGTATTTGTTTTCATATGTACATGTTTTACTATGTGTTTGCACAACTTGATTTATAAATACATTTATAAATATTACTTCATGTTGATGTCATTATAAGACTTTCACACATAACAGTTTGACTTGCATACTGTGCTTTGTATACAGTAATATGCAGGTCAGTATCAGTGGCAGCAACTGTACACCAACAATCATCTTGGTGGAACCACAGTGTAACACTGAGGTAAGATCTTGGATTACTTTTGAAATGGTACTGCTATTTCTCTGTGCAGCTATCTTGACATTCATTTGCCCTCTAGGTATTGGTAAGCCTTTTAAAAACACCAGTTTTGTTATACCTCTGTATTTTTGGTATTGTTGTATTAACATGTGACCTCTCTCCACCAATCTTGTTGCACCTTTTATACCATTGGAGTTAGGCCATAGCACACTTCTTCCTGGCAGTTCTCCTGTATAAACATATTTCTGTGACTGCACTATTCTTGTTTGTGATTGATCATCATTTGATACGAGTTTCAAATTTCTAATTGCACTGGTTTACAAAAGATATTTTTTGTCTGAAGCAAGAATGTGAATAGGTGTTTTTTACTAATTTGGGTGTGCTGAATTCAAATTTATAAACAGTTTTGCTCTATCACCTCTAGTTTTCTGGCTTTTAAATATTCTCATTTTAGTATATACAGAGTATATACGTGCTTATTTCAACAGTTGCAGCAGCTTATTACAGATAAAACATGATAAATAAAGAACATTGACGGAATAAATATACTTGGATGACACAATGTACACAATTCATAGTACTGCAGACAGTTAAAGTGTTTTCTTAGATGATCTGGTGTATTTTGCCTCCGGGATGTCACGCAAGAGCATCCAGCAGAAGTCTCCCATCATGCTGGGGTTCCACTTGCCTTGGTAGTTGCTCTCCATCTTTGTAATGTCTTGGTGGAATCTTTCTCTGTGCTCATCACTCACTACTCCAAGGTTTGGAGGAAAGAAGTTGAGGTGGGAATGGAGAAAATGAATTTTCAGTGACATTCGGCATCCCATATCCTCATAAGTCTTTAGCAACTTCTCAATACAGGCTTGGTAATTTGGTATGCATGTGTTACCAAGGAAGCCACTACAAACTGACTTAAATGCTTCCCATGCTCTCAGTTCCTTTAAGGTAAGAAGCTCCTCAAAATCAGTATCCTTCAGCACTTCTCGGATTTGAGGTCCAACAAAGATGCCCTCTTTGAGCTTATCAGCACTGAGACCTGGGAACACAGTAGACAAGTGTTGAAAGGCAGCACCATTTTTGTCCATGACCTTCACGAAATTCTTCATCAAACCAAGCTTGATGTGAAGAGGAGGAAGAAGCACCTTCTTCATGTCAACCAGAGGATTCTCCTTGACGCTGTGTTCGCCAGGAACAAAAGTGCTTCTAGACCCCAGTCTTTCTGCTTGTAATGCTGGGATACAGCTCGACTATCCCAGAGACAGAGAAAGCAGAAAGACTTTCTGAAGCCTGCTTGCATACCCATAAGAAGACCAATGACCTTGAGGTCCCCACACAGACTCCACTGGTACTGGTTGTACTTAACAGCTTCTAAAAGAAGCTCCATATTGTCATAAGACTCCTTTAGTTGGACAGTGTGTGCAGTGGGAATGCTAGGATATTTATTCCCGTTGTGCAGAAGCAGCCTTGAGACTTCGCTTAGAAGAGTCTATGAAAAGACGCCAGTCTGAAGGATTATGTGGCAAACCAAGGAAAGTGAACAAGCCAGGTACATTTGTGCAGTAGCACAACTTGTTTTCCATGTCGAAAAATGAAGGAAGGTCTTTGTTCCGGTTCCTGAAACTGGTGATCCGTCTTGATATATAGATATATATATATATATATAATGTAATGCTATCACTTACATTTATTGCATAATAACTAAAAAAGAAAAAAGTCACACAATATTAGAAATTAACCCTGAATGCATATACGCCTTTATGTACAGTATGTGTACAAAATGTACAGTATGCATATCTAAAAAAACTAGTGGTGATGAGTAAAAACGGATTTCAAATCTGAATTCAGCACCCCCAAATTAGGTTAAAACAGCTATTTTTGTGCTTGCCACAATTTCTCTGTAAACCAGTTATTTCTGTTTTGTATGTTACAATTTACTTTGTTTACATGGCTCCAGGTTCCTAAGGGTGGTTTGTAATTTTCTAGCAACAAGTTTACAGTCCTAGTCTTCAGTGTGAAATGTAACTACATATGCTGGGGAACTGCAGAATGTTATTCACAGAATGTTTGAATCTTGCATTTGGCCAGTGACTTTTGTCCATTTCAAGGTGGGTGCTATTCTTTTTCCCACGTGATCTGTGGATATTTCTCATTCTTGAAGATATACCCATGTTCAGTGTAAGGATTTAATTTTCACACTCAATAACTTACTTTCTTTGTGTGCGAGTCTGATACTTTTATTTAGGTTAGTGTATTTCACAACTTGCATTCATTGTTAATGTTATTTAGTTAAGTTCCATATTTTTATATCTACTTTAGTCACATCTAAGTAGGGATAAGTGTTGAGTCAACCTTTGTTTCTTAGTAACTGGGTGCCATTTTTATTTTTATGGATTTAGGGTAAGTTTTCCTTTAGAATCATTTGCCTTGTAGTTTCTTTGAGTCAACTTCTATGTTCTGTGTTTAAAGGTAGTTTATCATATCAGATGCTTCAGTGATTTTTGTACTTTAAGTGTATTTGTTTGATGTTGATTTTTAGTTACATGTGTATCGCTTTTAGTTTCAATGTAGACTAAACATTTAAGTTTATTACTTCTATGCACATTTTTCTATATGTTTAGTTTCAGCTACACTTCCTGACATTTCCATTCTCTTTATGTTTTTACGAGGAGTTCTTACTTCCTGGATTTCCTCCTTGAAATAATACCTTGTCTAGTGGTCATGTCCTACACAACACAGCTATTTGTGGAGTCCACCCAACCAGGAGTTTTCTCCAGTTCTTCCTTGTCTCCCTACACGTGAGAGTTTCGAGTACATCTTTTTGATCTGTCCTGGATTTGTGTTCCTGTAGTCACCATGGTGAGTTTGATGCTTCAGTATCATTCTCTTTGTTTCCTGTAGGTGGATTTGTCTTCCTGTTTTTAGTGGAGTGATATGTGTTTGCACCTCATCTTCATACATTAGGTCTTCACTCACATTTCATGGACTTCTGCTTACCTCTTCCTGCACCTGATTAATCCTTTCCCCTGCTTCCTTTTATGATTGGAATAATCCTTTACTAACCCATCAAAGTATATTAATTTGGGTTCTCTTCACTTTTCTTTTGGTCAGGCTGAGCATTCTCCAGTTTAGATCAAGGTTATCATACAGTTATTTTCTATCTATGTCTGTGATGCTTTATTTCTTTTCGAAAGTGGTCTTCCTTGGAAGTCCTCATTCCTTTGGCTACAAGTAGAACTTCCATCACAATCTCTTGAATCATCCTATTTTTCTCAGTTTCATGTGTTTTGGATCAGTGGTCCTTTGAGGATTATATTTTTTAAAACCACATCTTGCTACTTTGGCAGTTCATTGGAAGAATGGTTTTGTTTCTTTCTGTAGTTAAATGTCCTCAACTTTATCATTTAGAAAATGAAAACCACGTACCCATCTGGTCAGACTTTGGATTTTGTGTATTGACCTTTGTGTGACTATTCTGGTAGATCACGTTCCATAGTTATGATTCATGTGATCAATTTCTTATCAGGTCTGCCAGGTTCTCCACAGAGTGAACTTTTCATCCTGGCAGGTGATATCATTTCTGATAGGAACTCATCTCTTTTTTTACACTTTCTAACTTGTCTGTTTTTAAGCTCATATTTGCCATTTCTTGAAAGTGCAGATTGTGGTACTACAGAGAATGCAGTGGGATTGCTGCAGTGTTATGTGATCAGCACATTGTTGCAATTATGCAAAAAAACATGGATGTATAAAAATTAGTGCATCTAGCAGACAAATGTCAAGATATCTGGGGGTAAGTAGAAATCCTTTGCTCCTAGAAGTGTAGATAAGGTGAGGTTCCCTTCCGATCAAGATTGAGTTGATTCATGAGGATGTCAGGGGTCACAACCTTCATAAGTACCTAATAAAACTTCATTGGATATAATGTTAATTGAATAATATCACTAAAGTCAAAACTTGATTTTATTTTATGGTACAGTTCCTCTGTTTGTTTTGTTATTTTTAGGTAGAGTATCCATAAACAAAACTAAAAGTTGTATGTATGGAAGTATTTGTTGTCATTAGGAGCTAGCTACTCAACCAATGTTTAATGCTGTATTTTATAGTGTGTATTGTCTTAGGAGTTCATTTGATTGTTTAATTTGTAGGAAGATCTTTTGGTTCAACAAGTGATAGAGAAAGTTCTGGCTGAAATGAGGAAAATGAGTAACCAGTCTTGGGAGGCCAAACTGTGCATGTGCTTAAGTCAACATAAAAATGTATCAAACAGATCTGATGCAAGTGTACAGACTGACAGTGTTGAACTGGTTTCTGATTCTGCACAAACATATGCAACTGGAGAAATCTTGTTTTCACAGGTGTTTCACTAATGTGCAACTTCTGCAAGTAGGTATCTTGAGGGAAACTAGAATACAGCTTGTTGTGATAGATATGGTTAATATACAGGTGGTAGAATTCACCATAAAAGTGATTCTATCTAATTTGGTCCTAATTTAATGAACAATTAATATTTTGATTATTTTTTATCTTTTGTGTTTGATAAAGATTGTCAAACATTTGAAGTGGGACAAATACTAATCTAAACAGTGACATGTTGTAGGTTATTTAGAAGATTCATATGGTAGGTACTCTTTACTTACGTTGTACCTCCTTAGCCAGGTGGTTAAAATGCTCGACCTGCAGTCTGATGATCACTGATTCAAATCTCTATCCCAAAATGTATGCTTGTCTATTCAGGCATGGAGGCATTGTAATGTGATGATCAATTCCATCATTCTTTTGTAAAGAGAGGAGCCCTAAAGTATATGGTAGGTTGTAATAACAACTGCCTTCCATCTAGTCCTGGTGTAGCTTTCCATGAAATTCAAACCAAACTTTATTTAATTTTTGGCTAGGGAAATATTTATTGTATAAATGATTCATAAAGTGGTAGCTGAATGCTCAGCTGCCAACCCGTAGGCTACACCCATTGTTGTCATGAATAATAACATACTTGTAATTCCTTTCATTTCTAGTGAATGTTTAAACATCAGTTTGGTGTATTATGTTGGGAAACTCCAGATTCTCTCTTTCACTGTGACTGTACCTAAAATGTTTTCTTTACATTTGTAATGCACAACTTGGCAAGAGGCAACATGTTTAAACAGTATTTTAATGTCCCACATTATTCAGAAATGAGTTTTGTTCCTCTCCATGGTGCTTTAGTAATAATACTAACATGCAACAAGCATAAACAGAGACAGTAGTTTTAAAAAGGGTGTTAATCACTGTTACAGTTAGAGGTTACTTTTAGCAAGATATAATAGAATGTGTACTTTGTGGGGTGTCTGTTCATTTATGTGGCAAATCTTATACTTTGATCTGTTTCACAAAACATTTCTGTAATAAATATCTGAAAAACAGTCAGACTTTTATATTACTAAAGTAGACTACAACAGTTCATGTAATTCTACATTATGTTTGCAGTCTGTGGGAATTTCAGCTTGAAGTGTTAGTTTTTGAAGATTGACAGGCCAAGGAACTTGTGCAATATCTTCTTGATCACTATGAAGAGAAGGCATTCAAAGTATAAATGTACTAAATATTTAGACTAATACAAAATAGCAACCTATTAAGTAAGTTGTAACTGCCAACCGAACACAGTAAATAACAACCATAATTGTCCATCTTAATAGTTATAAATGCTTTTCTTAACTAGAGATTATCTCCAATGATTTAGGTGCAAACATTCCACAAACTGTTTAGTTTCTTCCTTCTTGAAGCCCCACTCACCCTAAACCACTCATTCTTACAGCTATCAATCCTGAGTTACAGTACCATTTGGATATAAATCTGACAGCAAATGTGCTCGCATTTTAAATTGGTAATGATTGGTCTCTAATTCTTTTTGACACTGCATAGTTGTGCAGTTATCACATAAATTAATCTTTGTCAAACATTTACAAATATGGTCAAATGATAACCCATTTGGTATCTTGAATTTTGCCTTGTGTGACTATATAAGTGAAATAGACATATTGTAGACACTAACATGTTAGCCATCACTTAACAACAATATCTTTTTCAAATATTTCTCCCTGGAATATGTCAAATTCTCCACTCTAGTGTATCATTACTCATATTTATTAAAATAAAAAATATCTTTAAGACCATGAGTTTATGGGAGAGAAAGATCTATGTGACAACCAGTTTCATGGGAATAGAACTCTTTACCGATTGGTGATGTCACATATTTAGTTTCACTCATTTTCAGTGTCTTGTGCAGTTGTATGTTATAGTCCTGTTAAAAACGAACTGTTATTGTAAGCATACAATATAGTATTTTAAATAAACATGTTTATTTACATTTCAAATAAGTCTAACAAATTCATCTTTATAGTAATTGTTTTTTTTACATTTATTTTTTGAAAAAAATATTAATTTTTTTTAGTCTTAATTAATTAAACACTTCATAATGCAGGCTAACATAACAGTCCCATTAAACTGATAAAGATCTTAAATTACAAATTTTCTTACTTTATTAGTAGCAAGATATACATTATTTAAATAAAACTTTTAAAAATGAACAAAATTTAGCTACTCTGGTCAGTTTGTCTCAAAAATTAACGTACTGAACCAATAGATTTTCAAATTCTAGAATCCAAAATTTTGTTATTCCAAGTCTAAAACATATCTGTTAATCAGAACAGTTAGTTATTGCATGACGTTATTTATAACATAATCTGTAATGCCATACACGTATGTGGATTATTTTTATCTTTCTATAGCAAAGCAACTGAAAACTATTTAACATTCCCTCCAAAAGATTTCCTGTGTTACAGAAACCCTTGGTTATGTAACACAGGCTTAGCATTTCTTATCACAGTTTTTAATCTGAAACCTCCTGAATCAGACCTCACAACCAAATGTCTGATAGATAGTTTTTAAAATACATGTATTAAATAATGACTTGTATGTCAAGATAGTGGACTGCAGAAGTACATAGATATTTAATTAGTGCAAGTTATATAATTATAACTGGACACCGTAGTGTAAACATCTGCTACAGCACCAAGAAAAAGTTACTTTTCTAAAATACACATTGGAGGATAACAGTGTTAATTATATGTTTGCTAAAGTATTATAAAAATAAGTGTACATGCCCTGACTGTAGTCCAATCAAGAGAAAGTCTGAGACACTGCACGTGTTCTTACTGTCCTACAGAAAGTTACAACATAACTTGAGTTTCTCATTAGTGCATCTTGCATACATGTGTCTTTGTAAGACTTCTGTTACAGTAACTATGGCCAGTCCTAATCATTGTGTAGCTATACCTGTTAACAGTAAATACATGGTTATCACACTGCTCCACTAAGTAGTAATTAAGTTTCCAAAAACTTAATCTCTTCTGTGTTCAGTCTATTTTAGACAAAATAACTTTGTGGTACTTCACTCTTCACAAACATTATTTAAGTTTTTTGTTACCAAGCTTTTTCTACTGTGACTAAAAACACAAATTAGTATAATGGAACCAGGAAGAGGAGTACTGATGATTTAACTCGGAACTTGTCACTCCAGGTGAGATGCTTCTGTCAGGGCCCTGATCCATCTGTCAAGATTGAGAAAGAAAACTTATTCTGACACGAGAACTTGAATAAATGTAAGATAACAGAGGAAAAACATGAATCAAACTATCCCACTTGATAAACCTCAAGACATAATAAACTGGTATATTATCAAAATCCTATAATATAGTTAGTGCAAAGTTTAACATTACATAAAAATGAAATTAGTTGTATTAACAATGTTAAGTAAAAAATAATATATTCTGAAAGTAACTTTGAATCTAATAAAAAAAAAAAAAATCCTTGCTTCAACTGAAACTTTAGTAATATGTTTCTCACGGTTCACTTTGTTAACACAACCAGCATTTCCAAACTAGTAGATAAACATCCAAAACATCACATGTAAACACAAGTTACCTTTTGGCAGAGCTGGGCTTATCAGCATGAAATAAAACTGGTGGAAGGGCTGGATGGTTCAGTTGAAATAGTAAATTCTTATCAACACCATCTGTTGCCTAATATAGAAATCTGTACATTTAGTAAGAATATAAATAATACATAGTAGGTTAGATGTTTTTTATTCAGTTACCTTTTAATGTAAACAATAGTCTCAAAGACAGATGTATTCTATAGAAATAATCTACATTAAAGTATTATGAAGTAATACACAATGATAATATACAACTTAAACAAAAATATGACTGTCCACACGCACGTACTTAAAAATATTCAAAAAGGTGATACACAAAATCAACTAGAGACTGGGCTTTCTTTCCTATAGACATTTGTAATTCGTTTACTTTCACAAAATAATTAATGTAACACTCACGTTCTTATAGTTTAAATAGTAAATAACTTTAGTTTCTTTGTTAATGTTTCTATGGAATAGTCTTAACATATCTCTGTAACTGTTTGTGCAGAGTAGTCTAACAAAGAAATCAAACGCACCTCTGTAACTGTTTCTACAGAGTAGTCTAACAAAGGAATACTGGCCAAAGCAGCGAGATCCTGCAACAATGAAGTTATCTTGTTAAATATACACACAATAAATCATCTGTGAATGTTGGTTTTATGGAAAATGGAATACATGTATTGATAAATAAACTATGAAACCACTTCTGAGTGTCTTTATCTATTTCAGTTGTTCACAAAGATAAACTATTCCAAGATTTTATTCACACCTAAACCAAATTGAATCACAGTGATGTGCCTTTGACCTTTACTAAGCTGTAGGCAGTAACAAAAATGATGCTGGGCTGATAAAAGTAAGAGAATGAAAATATTCTTACATAACTAGCAAACTCAAGGTACTTCAGTAAAAAATGTATATTACACCAGAATAAGGGTTTCCAATCTCAGATTATCTTGTACCTCACTATTTAGAGAGCAGTAAAACACCAAACTTTGAATCATATGGTGAACGACTTTATACAGATGTCACTTTATCCAGCGACAAAACACCAACCTTTCACAGTAGTTTGTGGTAACTACAACTGTAATACAAATCACTCACATATTTGGAACTTTTGTTGTGTGTATTAAACTTGTCTTTAGTTCTTCATTAAAAGAAAAATAAAGTCATTCAAATCACTTGCAACAGTTTTTTGTCACTAAGGCAAACACTTATCACAAGACAACCATTTGTTTCTTACTAAAAAAAACAACATAGTTGTGTAAGATTACACAAATCAAACACCATAAGCAGGACCTGGAAATTAATGTTTTATATCTTTGGTTTCCCTCAATTTTATTAAATTTAAAACTCCCTTTTATAAGAATCCAGAAGCACACTTCTGAGAGTAGTGTATCTTACTCTAAAAACTCCATTTAAATTTGTGCCTATGTGGTCTCAATGATGTAACAAACATTACCAGAAATTACAAAAACACTTGTTGGAAATACGTGATGAGGTAATTCGTTGTGCAAGAGGTCTTAAACATCTTGTTTATTTGTATGTACCTACTTCTGCAGACCTGTTGAAGACATGAATAAAGTTAATAAGGTCCTAAACATCTTGTTTATTTGTATGTACCTACTTCTGCAGACTTGTTGAAGACATGAATAAAGTTAATAAGGTCCTAAACATCTTGTTTATTTGTATGTACCTACTTCTGCAGACTTGTTGAAGACATGAATAAAGTTAATAAGGTCCTAAACATCTTGTTTATTTGTATGTACCTACTTCTGCAGACTTGTTGAAGACATGAATAAAGTTAATAAGGTCCTAAACATCTTGTTTATTTGTATGTACCGACTTCTGCAGACTTGTTGAAGACATGAATAAAGTTAATAACAGTCAAGACATGTAATTCTACTGGACTTGAAATGAATATTGCATTAATTAGCTCCTAATGTGCAGTAATATATAGAAACATATCAGCTAAAGGACTGCCAAATGAACATTACACTAATTAGCTCCTAATATTTTGGTGATATATAGGAACATATCAGCAAAAGGATTTCCAAGAGCAGTTGTTGTAGATGTTAATAAAATTTTCAAAATCTTAAATTGCTTCTCATTCTGAAATGCTACCTTCATGTTTAAGAAAAGTTTGGTAATTTATTTACAATTCACATCTACCCAGTTACAAATCAATAAAAACAGATACAAAAATAACATTGAATAATCTGCATAACTATGGGTTTTAATAAATATCACCTTTTGAATATCATTAGGGGTAACTCATGTTTCCATCAGTATACCATAAAAACTATTCACATTCAACAACTTATTGTCTGTGTGCAAGTGACAAATAAATGTGTGTTGTTAAGGTGTATTATATTCAAAGTTATACAGGTGTTCTAACTCAATATTTCGTACCATGATTTTAATACTTTTTTCCTTTTCCACAAGAAAAAAATTAATAGGATGATATAGGTACAACTTATCTGCATGTGTCATTGTGCACAACTTGGTAAAAAATTACAATATTTAGCAGGCTTTCTAACATAACTAGAAAAAAATCCACTATATTGGCAACACTATATTTTATGACCACAAAAGCACAATTATAAATACAATTTTCAGAGAAAAGTACACTGATATGTAAAGGCTGGTTTCTGGATTCTTACTTACATAGGTATGAAACATTATTAACTTAAAGAAATCAAAGATAACACAAGTTGTCCACACCAACCACCATGCTCCCACAACTATACTTTTAAACAAAAGAAGAAAAAAGCCACATTATATTAAAATATCTGTAATTGACAATCACAAAACACTTTAATAAAACCACTGATTTACAAAACGTTGTTTTTACTTATTAATATCCTGTTTCCAAACAATCATTCTGATGGTTTTTCTTTGGCTTATGGTATAAAAAATGGACGATTTTTAATTCTTTATCATGACTTGCTGTCTTGTCATTGGGAAGTTCTATTTAGGTCAGTGATTCTCAATCTGTGTGCAGCGAGAGATTGGCAGGAGTACTGCAGTGTTTTTGAAACACATTCAACTTTGTTGGGATTTTACAAGCAAGTAAAACACATCACTTAATAAAAGCTACTATAGAGACACTTTGAAACCTTCCAAAACATTCGACAGTTTTCATTGAACTCTAGCACTGACAGCAAATCTTACAACTGAGGAGGAAGAACAGCTCATTGATTTATGAAACGACAAATTTTATCAGTCATTGTTTCCCGAAAAAAGCTTGGATGAGTTTTGGATCTCCATTAAAAATTCATATCATGCAATCAGTTCAGTTGAAGTTCTGCTTTCATTTGCATCTTCGTGGTTTTGTGAAATTGGATTTTCAGAATTGACTGAAATTAAAGTCAGAAAGAGAGAGAGGCTTTTTACAGTCGATGATGATATGCAAGCTTGTTTATCTACGTTAGAGCCTCACTTCAATTTGATTTGTTCTCGGAAGCAGGTACAAGTGTCACTTTGAAAACATATGTAAAAATAAAAAGTTTTGATTTTTCTGCTATACCACAAAATCGTTAAAAAGCCTCAGAATGACACTAACAGCCAAAGCAAGTGATGGTATTGTCAATGTGCAGATGAAGTTAATATCTCTTACTTTGGCCGTGATTTTTATTCTAAGGCTTTTTAAATTAACTCTTCTTTGTTACGTGTATCTCAACTTGATGTACAATGGCATTACTATCGCTTGTTTTGGCCATAATCTTCGTTCTAAGGCTTTTAATGCTTGCCGTATAACATGTTAAGGCTTTTCAGGTGTGCCACGAAAATATTCAGATTGTCGTAGTGTGATGCAAGTCAGAAAAGGTTGAGAAACACTGATTTAGGATGACAATCAAACAAAGCTACTGGTGGCTCCATCTCTGATGTTAATATGTAAGTGGTTTCAACAAGAACCTCAATTTCTTCAAAAAGTTTATTTATGTTTAATGAAATTTTCTTTCAAATACACCATTAGGCTATTCTCTTTCCAACATAATTTAAAGATGATTAAATTGTGGATGGCCTTCACATTTGACCATTCAATCATTTGAATTTTACAAGTCATACCTATGATCCCTT
>MU033953.1:671916-703994 GCA_011833715.1 Carcinoscorpius rotundicauda
GGATTTAGATGAGAGTTACTGAAATGGTACCTGGAATGGAGGGGTTTACTTATTAAGAGAGGCTGAAATCTCTCAAACTGTTTTATCTTTAAAAAAAAAAGTCTGTTAGAGGTGTACAAGATTGTAAGGGAATTTGTGTTATACATAATATTATTTTCATATTTAACAAATTGTGGATATTCTTAATTTAAGAGAGACAGGTTGGAATATGTCCGTCAAAACATAAGGTAGACAGGTTTTCTTCAGCAGTTGGTTAAAGAAACTCTAATGCTATTAAAGCTATTTTGTACTTCTAAGTGGTTCATAGGGTGAGATAGTGTAAGTATCTAGATATGGTATTAAAATATCATTAATAAATTGTTTTTTTTATTACAGTGCTAGAAGTGACCTACATAAAAGTAAAACAAGATTCATCACCACAAAATAAAACAAAAAAGATCTCCAAAGCAAAAGTAAAAAAAGCAGATACAACCAATTCAAAGATTACAACTCAGAAAGGGTTAGAATTTCATGAAGTTTCACATAAAGAGGACACCCAGTTTCATCCAGAACTAAGAAACACCTCTTCAAACAGACCTGAAAAGAGTGGTGCTTTCAGTACTTCCACTAGCATCTTAAAGTCCAGTGTTTGCCAATCTAGATCTGGCTCAGAAAGGGTAGGAAAAATGTATTGTTCCAAAACACTTGAGTCATCTCAAAATATGGTAACAAAAGATGTTCTTTTGACTGCTTCAGTGAAGATGGAATCAACAACTGAGACCAATGTAGATGAAGTTGGTTGTTTAAAAACATCTGAATCTCTACTGAGCCATCCATTAGACAAAGTTACAACCACTAACTCAGCAAACCTGGAGTCCACACCTGAGACCAATGCAGATAAAGTTGGTTATTCAAGAGAATTTGATTTGAAGTTAAAAAACTGTAAAGGAAATAAATCTAATAATAGACAAAACCACTCGAAAGAAGAAGATGTGAAAGATGTTTCTGAGTATATTTATAATACAACAAAACACAGAGAGTCGGATGTGAATAGACGTTCTGTTATTAGTAAACCAGTACCATCACAGTCCGACATAGACAAAGATATACATCTGTTAACTTTAGCATGTCTACCAGACAAGAAAGACAAAATAAGATGCAATAAGAACCAGAACAGAGAACAATATGAATGTGTTTCATCTTCTGGTCACACAAGCTCTGGATGTTCTCAAAAGAGTAATAAAGAAAATATACTAATAGTCTCTCCCCTCCCAGTTAATGTTTCCCAAGGACTGGGAGAGACAGTTTTGAGTGCAGGTAATAACTTTCTGAATGAAAATATTGAGTAAGAGAAATATATTTTGCTTGTGATAGTTTTTATTGAAATAATTTGTTTTTCATAAAACTTGTGGGTGAGACAAATGCATGCTTATTTATGAAAGTTTTTAAATTGTGTTTGTCACACTTTACAAAATGTGTCCATCTATGAACACGTTTTTAGTACTGGAATATTTAAAACAAATAGTGTATTTGTGGTTTGTAACTTGTTTCAATCACTTTTTTTTTCATTGAAATAATTTTACCATTGAAGTACACTTGATGTCTTTATTTTGACATATTTACGGGAATATCAGTTTTATTTTTTGCTATTCATACTTCAATTTGACAATAACTTGAGCAGAATATACAACTACAGCCTCGGTTTCGTCATTAAGAAGTGAAGTTCCAAGTGTCATGAAGCACCCTGTAGAAGATGCTCCTGTTCAGTTTGAAACAACAGGTCGTGTGGACGTGACCTCTGGTGGTGAAGCTGCAGGAGATTGTCATGGGTCTTTAAAATTTGCAATATTTTCTGTAAGTCAGTCATTTGACATCCATCTGTTTAAAGTATTTGTTTTCATATGTACATGTTTTACTATGTGTTTGCACAACTTGATTTATAAATACATAGAATTAATATGGGAAAATATTACTTCATGTTGATGTCATTATAAGACTTTCACACATAACAGTTTGACTTGCATACTGTGCTTTGTATACAGTAATATGCAGGTCAGTATCAGTGGCAGCAACTGTACACCAACAATCATCTTTGTGAACCACAGTGTAACACTGAGGTAAGATCTTGGATTACTTTTGAAATGGTACTGCTATTTCTCTGTGCAGCTATCTTGACATTCATTTGCCCTCTAGGTATTGGTAAGCCTTTTAAAAACACCAGTTTTGTTATACCTCTGTATTTTTGGTATTGTTGTATTAACATGTGACCTCTCTCCACCAATCTTGTTGCACCTTTTATACCATTGGAGTTAGGCCATAGCACACTTCTTCCTGGCAGTTCTCCTGTATAAACATATTTCTGTGACTGCACTATTCTTGTTTGTGATTGATCATCATTTGATACGAGTTTCAAATTTCTAATTGCACTGGTTTACAAAAGATATTTTTTGTCTGAAGCAAGAATGTGAATAGGTGTTTTTTACTAATTTGGGTGTGCTGAATTCAAATTTATAAACAGTTTTGCTCTATCACCCTCTAGTTTTCTGGCTTTTAAATATTCTCATTTTAGTATATACAGAGTATATACGTGCTTATTTCAACAGTTGCAGCAGCTTATTACAGATAAAACATGATAAATAAAGAACATTGACGGAATAAATATACTTGGATGACACAATGTACACAATTCATAGTACTGCAGATAGTTAAAGTGTTTTCTTAGATGATCTGGTGTATTTTGCCTCCGGGATGTCACGCAAGAGCATCCAGCAGAAGTCTCCCATCATGCTGGGGTTCCACTTGCCTTGGTAGTTGCTCTCCATCTTTGTAATGTCTTGGTGGAATCTTTCTCTGTGCTCATCACTCACTACTCCAAGGTTTGGAGGAAAGAAGTTGAGGTGGGAATGGAGAAAATGAATTTTTAGTGACATTCGGCATCCCATATCCTCATAAGTCTTTAGCAACTTCTCAATACAGGCTTGGTAATTTGGTATGCATGTGTTACCAAGGAAGCCACTACAAACTGACTTAAATGCTTCCCATGCTCTCAGTTCCTTTAAGGTAAGAAGCTCCTCAAAATCAGTATCCTTCAGCACTTCTCGGATTTGAGGTCCAACAAAGATGCCCTCTTTGAGCTTATCAGCACTGAGACCTGGGAACACAGTAGACAAGTGTTGAAAGGCAGCACCATTTTTGTCCATGACCTTCACGAAATTCTTCATCAAACCAAGCTTGATGTGAAGAGGAGGAAGAAGCACCTTCTTCATGTCAACCAGAGGATTCTCCTTGACGCTGTGTTCGCCAGGAACAAAAGTGCTTCTAGACCCCAGTCTTTCTGCTTGTAATGCTGGGATACAGCTCGACTATCCCAGAGACAGAGAAAGCAACAGTACTTTCTGAAGCCTGCTTGCATACCCATAAGAAGACCAATGACCTTGAGGTCCCCACACAGACTCCACTGGTACTGGTTGTACTTAACAGCTTCTAAAAGAAGCTCCATATTGTCATAAGACTCCTTTAGTTGGACAGTGTGTGCAGTGGGAATGCTAGGATATTTATTCCCGTTGTGCAGAAGCAGCCTTGAGACTTCGCTTAGAAGAGTCTATGAAAAGACGCCAGTCTGAAGGATTATGTGGCAAACCAAGGAAAGTGAACAAGCCAGGTACATTTGTGCAGTAGCACAACTTGTTTTCCATGTCGAAAAATGAAGGAAGGTCTTTGTTCCGGTTCCTGAAACTGGTGATCCGTCTTGATATATAGCTATATATATATATATATATATAATGTAATGCTATCACTTACATTTATTGCATAATAACTAAAAAAGAAAAAAGTCACACAATATTAGAAATTAACCCTGAATGCATATACGCCTTTATGTACAGTATGTGTACAAAATGTACAGTATGCATATCTAAAAAAACTAGTGGTGATGAGTAAAAATGGATTTCAAATCTGAATTCAGCACCCCCAAATTAGGTTAAAACAGCTATTTTTGTGCTTGCCACAATTTCTCTGTAAACCAGTGTTATTTCTGTTTTGTATGTTACAATTTACTTTGTTTACATGGCTCCAGGTTCCTAAGGGTGGTTTGTAATTTTCTAGCAACAAGTTTACAGTCCTGGTCTTCAGTGTGAAATGTAACTACATATGCTGGGGAACTGCAGAATGTTATTCACAGGATGTTTGAATCTTGCATTTGGCCAGTGACTTTTGTCCATTTCAAGGTGGGTGCTATTCTTTTTCCCACGTGATCTGTGGATATTTCTCATTCTTGAAGATATACCCATGTTCAGTGTAAGGATTTAATTTTCACACTCAACAACTTACTTTCTTTGTGTGCGAGTCTGATACTTTTATTTAGGTTAGTGTATTTCACAACTTGCATTCATTGTTAATGTTATTTAGTTAAGTTCCATATTTTTATATCTACTTTAGTCACATCTAAGTAGGGATAAGTGTTGAGTCAACCTTTGTTTCTTAGTAACTGGGTGCCATTTTTATTTTTATGGATTTAGGGTAAGTTTCCTTTAGAATCATTTGCCTTGTAGTTTCTTTGAGTCAAACTTCTATGTTCTGTGTTTAAAGGTAGTTTATCATATCAGATGCTTCAGTGATTTTTGTACTTTAAGTGTATTTGTTTGATGTTGATTTTAGTTACATGTGTATCGCTTTTAGTTTCAATGTAGACTAAACATTTAAGTTTATTACTTCTATGCACATTTTTCTATATGTTTAGTTTCAGCTACACTTCCTGACATTTCCATTCTCTTTAATGTTTTTACGAGGAGTTCTTACTTCCTGGATTTCCTCCTTGAAATAATACCTTGTCTAGTGGTCATGTCCTACACAACACAGCTATTTGTGGAGTCCACCCAACCAGGAGTTTTCTCCAGTTCTTCCTTGTCTCCCTACACGTGAGAGTTTCGAGTACATCTTTTTGATCTGTCCTGGATTTGTGTTCCTGTAGTCACCATGGTGAGTTTGATGCTTCAGTATCATTCTCTTTGTTTCCTGTAGGTGGATTTGTCTTCCTGTTTTTAGTGGAGTGATATGTGTTTGCACCTCATCTTCATACATTAGGTCTTCACTCGCATTTTCATGGACTTCTGCTTACCTCTTCCTGCACCTGATTAATATCCTTTCCCTGCTTCCCTTTTATGATTGGAATAATCCTTTACTAACCCATCAAAGTATATTAATTTGGGTTCTCTTCACTTTTCTTTTGGTCAGGCTGAGCATTCTCCAGTTTAGATCAAGGTTATCATACAGTTATTTTCTATCTATGTCTGCGACGCTTTATTTCTTTTCGAAAGTGGTCTTCCTTGGAAGTCCTCATTCCTTTGGCTACAAGTAGAACTTCCATCACAATCTCTTGAATCATCCTATTTTTCTCAGTTTCATGTGTTTTGGATCAGTGGTCCTTTGAGGATTATATTTTTTAAAACCACATCTTGCTACTTTGGCAGTTCATTGGAAGAATGGTTTTGTTTCTTTCTGTAGTTAAATGTCCTCAACTTTATTATTTAGAAAATGAAAACCACGTACCCATCTGGTCAGACTTTGGATTTTGTGTATTGACCTTTGTGTGACTATTCTGGTAGATCACGTTCCATAGTTATGATTCATGTGATCAATTTCTTATCAGGTCTGCCAGGTTCTCCACAGAGTGAACTTTTCATCCTGGCAGGTGATATCATTTCTGATAGGAACTCATCTCTTTTTTTTACACTTTCTAACTTGTCTGTTTTTAAGCTCATATTTGCCATTTCTTGAAAGTGCAGATTGTGGTACTACAGAGAATGCAGTGGGATTGCTGCAGTGTTATGTGATCAGCACATTGTTGCAATTATGCAAAAAAACATGGATGTATAAAAATTAGTGCATCTAGCAGACAAATGTCAAGATATCTGGGGGTAAGTAGAAATCCTTTGCTCCTAGAAGTGTAGATAAGGTGAGGTTCCCTTCCGATCAAGATTGAGTTGATTCATGAGGATGTCAGGGGTCACAACCTTCATAAGTACCTAATAAAAACTTCATTGGATATAATGTTATTGAATAATATCACTAAAGTCAAAACTTGATTTTATTTTATGGTACAGTTCCTCTGTTTGTTTTGGTTATTTTTAGGTAGAGTATCCATAAACAAAACTAAAAGTTGTATGTATGGAAGTATTTGTTGTCATTAGGAGCTAGCTACTCAACCAATGTTTAATGCTGTATTTTATAGTGTGTATTGTCTTAGGAGTTCATTTGATTGTTTAATTTGTAGGAAGATCTTTGGTTCAACAAGTGATAGAGAAAGTTCTGGCTGAAATGAGGAAAATGAGTAACCAGTCTTGGGAGGCCAAACCGTGCATGTGCTTAAGTCAACATAAAAATGTATCAAACAGATCTGATGCAAGTGTACAGACTGACAGTGTTGAACTGGTTTCTGATTCTGCACAAACATATGCAACTGGAGAAATCTTGTTTTCACAGGTGTTTCACTAATGTGCAACTTCTGCAAGTAGGTATCTTGAGGGAAACTAGAATACAGCTTGTTGTGATAGATATGGTTAATATACAGGTGGTAGAATTCACCATAAAAGTGATTCTATCTAATTTGGTCCTAATTTAATGAACAATTAATATTTTGATTATTTTTTATCTTTTGTGTTTGATAAAGATTGTCAAACATTTGAAGTGGGACAAATACTAATCTAAACAGTGACATGTTGTAGGTTATTTAGAAGATTCATATGGTAGGTACTCTTTACTTACGTTGTACCTCCTTAGCCAGGTGGTTAAAATGCTCGACCTGCAGTCTGATGATCACTGATTCAAATCTCTATCCCAAAACGTATGTTTGTCTATTCAGGCATGGAGGCATTGTAATGTGATGATCAATTCCATCATTCTTTTGTAAAGAGAGGAGCCCTAAAGTATATGGTAGGTTGTAATAACAACTGCCTTCCATCTAGTCCTGGTGTAGCTTTCCATGAAATTCAAACCAAACTTTATTTAATTTTTGGCTAGGGAAATATTTATTGTATAAATGATTCATAAAGTGGCAGCTGAATGCTCAGCTGCCAACCCGTAGGCTACACCCATTGTTGTCATGAATAATAACATACTTGTAATTCCTTTCATTTCTAGTGAATGTTTAAACATCAGTTTGGTGTATTATGTTGGGAAACTCCAGATTCTCTCTTTCACTGTGACTGTACCTAAAATGTTTTCTTTACATTTGTAATGCACAACTTGGCAAGAGGCCAACATGTTTAAACAGTATTTTAATGTCCCCACATTATTCAGAAATGAGTTTTGTTCCTCTCCATGGTGCTTTAGTAATAATACTAACATGCAACAAGCATAAACAAGACAATAGTTTTAAAAAGGGTGTTAATCACTGTTACAGTTAGAGGTTACTTTTAGCAAGATATAATAGAATGTTGTACTTTGTGGGGTGTCTGTTCATTTATGTGGCAAATCTTATACTTTGATCTGTTTCACAAAACATTTCTGTAATAAATATCTGAAAAAACAGTCAGACTTTTATATTACTAAAGTAGACTACAACAGTTCATGTAATTCTACATTATGTTTGCAGTCTGTGGGAATTTCAGCTTGAAGTGTTAGTTTTTGAAGATTGACAGGCCAAGGAACTTGTGCAATATCTTCTTGATCACTATGAAGAGAAGGCATTCAAAGTATAAATGTACTAAATATTAGACTAATACAAATAGCAACCTATTAAGTAAGTTGTAACTGCCAACCGAACACAGTAAATAACAACCATAATTGTCCATCTTAATAGTTATAATGCTTTTCTTAACTAGAGATTATCTCCAATGATTTAGGTGCAAACATTCCACAAACTGTTTAGTTTCTTCCTTCTTGAAGCCCCACTCACCCTAAACCACTCATTCTTACAGCTATCAATCCTGAGTTACAGTACCATTTGGATATAAATCTGACAGCAAATGTGCTCGCATTTTAAATTGGTAATGATTGGTCTCTAATTCTTTTTGACACTGCATAGTTGTGCAGTTATCACATAAATTAATCTTTGTCAAACATTTACAAATATGGTCAAATGATAACCCTTTTGGTATCTTGAATTTTGCCTTGTGTGACTATATAAGTGAAACAGACATATTGTAGACACTAACATGTTAGCCATCACTTAACAACAATATCTTTTTCAAATATTTCTCCCTGGAATATGTCAAATTCTCCACTCTAGTGTATCATTACTCATATTTATTAAAATAAAAAATATCTTTAAGACCATGAGTTTATGGGAGAGAAAGATCTATGTGACAACCAGTTTCATGGGAATAGAACTCTTTACCGATTGGTGATGTCACATATTTAGTTTCACTCATTTTCAGTGTCTTGTGCAGTTGTATGTTATAGTCCTGTTAAAAACGAACTGTTATTGTAAGCATACAATATAGTATTTTAAATAAACATGTTTATTTACATTTCAAATAAGTCTAACAAATTCATCTTTATAGTAATTGTTTTTTTTTACATTTATTTTTTGAAAAAAATATTAATTTTTTTTAGTCTTAATTAATTAAACACTTCATAATGCAGGCTAACATAACAGTCCCATTAAACTGATAAAGATCTTAAATTACAAATTTTCTTACTTTATTAGTAGCAAGATATACATTATTTAAATAAAACTTTTAAAAATGAACAAAATTTAGCTACTCTGGTCAGTTTGTCTCAAAAATTAACGTACTGAACCAATAGATTTTCAAATTCTAGAATCCAAAATTTTGTTATTCCAAGTCTAAAACATATCTGTTAATCAGAACAGTTAGTTATTGCATGACGTTATTTATAACATAATCTGTAATGCCATATACGTATGTGGATTATTTTTATCTTTCTATAGCAAAGCAACTGAAAACTATTTAACATTCCCTCCAAAAGATTTCCTGTGTTACAGAAACCCTTGGTATGTAACACAGGCTTAGCATTTCTTATCACAGTTTTTAATCTGAAACCTCCTGAATCAGACCTCACAACCAAATGTCTGATAGATAGTTTTTAAAATACATGTATTAAATAATGACTTGTATGTCAAGATAGTGGACTGCAGAAGTACATAGATATTTAATTAGTGCAAGTTATATAATTATAACTGGACACCGTAGTGTAAACATCTGCTACAGCACCAAGAAAAAGTTACTTTTCTAAAATACACATTGGAGGATAACAGTGTTAATTATATGTTTGCTAAAGTATTATAAAAATAAGTGTACATGCCCCTGACTGTAGTCCAATCAAGAGAAAGTCTGAGACACTGCACGTGTTCTTACTGTCCTACAGAAGTTACAACATAACTTGAGTTTCTCATTAGTGCATCTTGCATACATGTGTCTTTGTAAGACTTCTGTTACAGTAACTATGGCCAGTCCTAATCATTGTGTAGCTATACCTGTTAACAGTAAATACATGGTTATCACACTGCTCCACTAAGTAGTAATTAAGTTTCCAAAAACTTAATCTCTTCTGTGTTCAGTCTATTTTAGACAAAATAACTTTGTGGTACTTCACTCTTCACAACATTATTTAAGTTTTTTGTTACCAAGCTTTTTCTACTGTGACTAAAACACAAATTAGTATAATGGAACCAGGAAGAGGAGTACTGATGATTTAACTCGGAACTTGTCACTCCAGGTGAGATGCTTCTGTCAGGGCCCTGATCCATCTGTCAAGATTGAGAAAGAAAACTTATTCTGACACGAGAACTTGAATAATGTAAGATAACAGAGGAAAAACATGAATCAAACTATCCCACTTGATAAACCTCAAGACATAATAAACTGGTATATTATCAAAAATCCTATAATATAGTTAGTGCAAGTTTAACATTACATAAAAATGAAATTAGTTGTATTAACAATGTTAAGTAAAAAATAATATATTCTGAAAGTAACTTTGAATCTAATAAAAAAAAAAAAATCCTTGCTTCAACTGAAACTTTAGTAATATGTTTCTCACGGTTCACTTTGTTAACACAACCAGCATTTCCAAACTAGTAGATAAACATCCAAAACATCACATGTAAACACAAGTTACCTTTTGGCAGAGCTGGGCTTATCAGCATGAAATAAAACTGGTGGAAGGGCTGGATGGTTCAGTTGAAATAGTAAATTCTTATCAACACCATCTGTTGCCTAATATAGAAATCTGTACATTTAGTAAGAATATAAATAATACATAGTAGGTTAGATGTTTTTTATTCAGTTACCTTTTAATGTAAACAATAGTCTCAAAGACAGATGTATTCTATAGAAATAATCTACATTAAAGTATTATGAAGTAATACACAATGATAATATACAACTTAAACAAAAATATGACTGTCCACACGCACGTACTTAAAAATATTCAAAAAGGTGATACACAAAATCAACTAGAGACTGGGCTTTCTTTCCTATAAAGACATTTGTAATTCTTTTACTTTCACAAAATAATTAATGTAACACTCACGTTCTTATAGTTTAAATAGTAAATAACTTTAGTTTCTTTGTTAATGTTTCTATGGAATAGTCTTAACATATCTCTGTAACTGTTTGTGCAGAGTAGTCTAACAAAGAAATCAAACGCACCTCTGTAACTGTTTCTACAGAGTAGTTTAACAAAGGAATACTGGCCAAAGCAGCGAGATCCTGCAACAATGAAGTTATCTTGTTAAATATACACACAATAAATCATCTGTGAATGTTAGTTTTATGGAAAATGGAATACATGTATTGATAAATAAACTATGAAACCACTTCCGAGTGTCTTTATCTATTTCAGTTGTTCACAAAGATAAACTATTCCAAGATTTTATTCACACCTTAACCAAATTGAATCACAGTGATGTGCCTTTGACCTTTACTAAGCTGTAGGCAGTAACAAAAATGATGCTGGACTGATAAAAGTAAGAGAATGAAAATATTCTTACATAACTAGCAAACTCAAGGTACTTCAGTAAAAAAAAATTAAAAAATGTATATTACACCAGAATAAGGGTTTCCAATCTCAGATTATCTTGTACCTCACTATTTAGAGAGCAATAAAACACCAAACTTTGAATCATATGGTGAACGACTTTATACAGATGTCAGTTTATCCAGCGACAAAACACCAACCTTTCATAGTAGTTTGTGGTAACTACAACTGTAATACAAATCACTCACATATTTGGAACTTTTGTTGTGTGTATTAAACTTGTCTTTAGTTCTTCATTAAAAGAAAAAGTCATTCAAATCACTTGCAACAGTTTTTTGTCACTAAGGCAAACACTTATCACAAGACAACCATTTGTTTCTTACTAAAAAAAAAACAACATAGCTCTGTAAGATTACACAAATCAAACACCATAAGCAGAACCTGGAAATTAATGTTTTATATCTTTGGTTTCCCTCAATTTTATTAAATTTAAAACTCCCTTATATAAGAATCCAGAAGCGCACTTCTGAGAGTAGTGTATCTTACTCTAAAAACTCCATTTAAATTTGTGCCTATGTGGTCTCAATGATGTAACAAACATTACCAGAAATTACAAAAACACTTGTTGGAAATAAGTGATGAGGTAATTCGTTGCGCAAGAGGTCCTAAACATCTTGTTTATTTGTATGTACCTACTTCTGCAGACTTGTTGAAGACATGAATAAAGTTAATAAGGTCCTAAACATTTTGTTTATTTGTATGTACCGACTTCTGCAGACTTGTTGAAGACATGAAATGAATATTGCATTAATTAGCTCCTAATATTTTGGTGATATATAGGAACATATCAGCAAAAGGATTTCCAAGAGCAGTTGTCGTAGATGTTAATAAAATTTTCGAAATCTTAAATTGCTTCTCATTCTGAAATGCTACCTTCATGTTTAAGAAAAGTTTGGTAATTTATTTACAATTCACATCTACCCAGTTACAAATCAATAAAAACAGATACAAAAATAACATTGAATAATCTGCATAACTTTATGGGTTTTAATAAATATCACCTTTTGAATATCATTAGGGGTAACTCATGTTTCCATCAGTATACCATAAAAACTATTCACATTCAACAACTTATTGTCTGTGTGCAAGTGACAAATGAATGTGTGTTGTTAAGGTGTATTATATTCAAAGTTATACATGTGTTCTAACTCAATATTTCGTACCATGATTTTAATACTTTTTTCCTTTTCCACAAGAAAAAAATTAATAGGATGATATAGGTACAACTTATCTGCATGTGTCATTGTGCACAACTTGGTAAAAAATTACAATATTTAGCAGGCTTTCTAACATAACTAGAAAAAAATCCATTATATTGGCAACACTATATTTTATGACCACAAAAGCACAATTATAAATACAATTTTCAGAGAAAAGTACACTGATATGTAAAGGCTGGTTTCTGGATTCTTACTTACATAGGTATGAAACATTATTAACTTAAAGAAATCAAAGATAACACAGGTTGTCCACACCAACCACCATGCTCCCACAACTATACTTTTAAACAAAAGAAGAAAAAAGCCACATTATATTGAAATATCTGTAATTGACAATCACAAAAACACTTTAATAAAACCATTGATTTACAAAACGTTGTTTTTACTTATTAATATTCTGTTTCTAAACAATCATTCTGATGTTTTTTCTTTGACTTATGGTATAAAAAAAGGACGATTTTTAATTCTTTATCATAACTTGCTGTCTTGTCATTGGGAAGTTCTATTTAGGTCAGGATTCTATTTAGGATTCTCAATCTGTGTGGAGCGAGAGATTGGCAGGTGTACTGCAGTGTTTTTGAAACACATTCAACTTTGTTGGGATTTTACAAGCAAGTAAAACACATCACTTAATAAAAGCTACTATAGAGACACTTTGAAACCTTCCAAAACATTCGACAGTTTTCACTGAACTCTAGCACTGACAGCAAATCTTACAACTGAGGAGGAAGAACAGCTCATTGATTTATGAAACGACAAATTTTATCAGTCATTGTTTCCCGAAAAAAGCTTGGATGAGTTTTGGATCTCCATTAAAAATTCATATCGTGCAATCAGTTCAGTTGAAGTTCTGCTTTCATTTGCATCTTCGTGGTTTTGTGAAATTGGATTTTCAGAATTGACTGAAATTAAAGTCAGAAAGAGAGAGAGGCTTTTTACAGTCGATGATGATATGCAAGCTTGTTTATCTACGTTAGAGCCTCACTTCAATTTGATTTGTTCTCGGAAGCAGTACAAGTGTCACTTTGAAAACATATGTAAAAATAAAAAGTTTTGATTTTTCTACTATACCACAAAATTGTTAAAAAGCCTCAGAATGACACTAACAGCCAAAGCAAGTGATGGTATTGTCAATGTGCAGATGACGTTAATATCGTTTACTTTGGCCGTGATTTTTATTCTAAAGCTTTTTAAATTAACTCTTCTTTGTTACGTGTATCTCAACTTGATGTACAATGGCATTACTATCGCTTGTTTTGGCCATAATTTTCGTTCTAAGGCTTTTAATGCTTGCCGTATAACATGTACCTAAACAAATCGTTAAGGCTTTTCAGGTGTGCCACGAAAATATTCAGATTGTCGTAGTGTGATGCAAGTCAGAAAAGGTTGAGAAACACTGATTTAGGATCACAATCAAACAAAGCTACTGGTGGCTCCATCTCTGATGTTAATATGTAAGTGGTTTCAACAAGAACCTCAATTTCTTCAATAAGTTTATTTATGTTTAATGAAATTTTCTTTCAAATACACCATTAGGCTATTCTCTTTCCAACATAATTTAAAGATGATTAAATTGTGGATGGCCTTCACATTTGACCATTCAATCATTTGAATTTTACAAGTCATACCTATGATCCCTTCAGTAACACCTAGACCTTGGGAGTGGACAATTTATTGTTTGGATGTATAAGCCACATCTGTGAACCTTTCAACAAGACCATAGAACCTTTTCCTTTACTCCTACTCTATTGCTACAAGGGTTGTTCAACAGAATGTCCAATGGTACTTTCACACATCTCTCCCAGACATCAGTGATGGCTGCATGCTGTGCTGTTCAAGAACGTTTGTTAATGAACTTGTTTGAAGATTTCAGAGAAGCATTACAGTTGTTTGGGAGACCAAGATATTCTAGTGATACTCATAACTTGTCAGGCTCTGTGCTTCCTTGTTAGAGCTTTATTAGATAGATTTCAGGCCATTTGAAGAAATGGGTCCCGATCACAAAAAGGTAATTATTTTCCTTGTTGTTGGAGTACAAGAACACTAACAGCAACATCTGGTGCTCTAACACAATACTGTTAGTTACCCATGTTTTCTTTTGTGAACCTATTTGCTCACAGTACATCAAACACAACATACACCAATCTTCTACACCTTTATGGCTCAATACCTTATCTCATTCAATATCTTCTTAAAAAGTATGCACCCAGCTGTTGGAGATGAATGGTGACAGAGTGCTTCACATTGTGGTGTCTTTGGAAGTACCAAACGAAGCCACAATTTATATCCACTTGTACATTTCCATTTTCAACACATACTTTCCAATAGAAAAGATAAATTCTACTCTACCCAGTATCTTTTCATATTTTACCACACTCGGCCATGAGTTTCATTCTGCATCCTTCATAATTCACTGAATAACTGGGTTAATTCTCATTTCAGTTGATTTGCAGACCATACTTTGTTTTTCATCTTTAATATCACTCTCTTGTACTTTAGAGTGATTGTTTTTATCATCTCGCACTTTCTTCTTTTTATGGTGTTTATATTTTTGATAAAACAAGGTCTTTAGTATAACCCTAGATGATAAAACTAACTCTGGAACATGGTCAACAAATGCCACAGATCAAACACTAGAGAAGGAACATAACAGATGAACTCCATATGGCATGACTAGCTACACAGGTGGAAAAGCAATTGGGAAATCTACTGATCTCTCAGACAACTAAATAACAGCTGCTGAAAACTCCAAAGATCCATATTATGTCTACAGAAGTTCTACTAGTGTACAGTTACAGCACTACCTACATGCATATAACACAATTATTTCTAAAAGTAATTACATATAAAAAAACAACAGCTGATATATCTTGGTTTAGAAACTGTTCCATGTATAAGTGCACAGAAAATCATTAAGAATAATTACTAGAAACAACAATAAATGAAGCACAACTTTTCTTACCTCATTTGTTTTGTACATGTACAAAACTTTGTCATCAATAACAAACCAATACTGTTTCCAGCCTCTACGACCTTTCTTCCATAAGTGGCCACTAATAGAAGTAACTTGGTTGCTGTCACAAATCTTGAAAACCAAATAATATTGTTTTTACACAAACATTAACTTTAAATTCCAGTGATAACATTCTAACTGAATCACGATTTGCATAACAGGCTAAACAATCCATGTTAATATCTGACTCTATTCTAAACATTAAACTGTTTATTATTCAATCCATTAACTACACTGGCACACTTCAAAACAATAGAAAAGTTCTTTTGTTTTATTTACTTATTTAACTTAACTATTTATCAATTCACCTGTTTAACAATTAGCACAAAGTTCTGTTGGTTTACAAGCTAATTCTGGCCCTAGTGGAGCTAAAAATCAACTTTCACAGGAAATTTATGGTACTTCTCACTCTTGATCACTGCTTTATGTTTACAAACTGTTATTTAGATGGACAACCTACATCGTGGACCACTCACAGGTAAAAAATATAAAAAATCCACTAGATGTACGCCTGAGACCACCACAGTTTGAGTTCAGTCTGAGATACATTCTTCGTGTACTTGCAGGGCTGGTGAGGTACATAGAAAGTGTGCATCGTGTACTTGCAGGGCTGGTGAGGTACATAGAAAGTGTGCATCTGTACAAATTCCAAGTCTTTATTTAGTTATTATAGCTTAAAATTTCATAACTTTTTTGTCCAAATGGTTAACTATCAGATGTTATTGACTTCTATTCGTAAAGCCTGTTTATTGACAATAGGCTAATCCATCATAAGACCAACATCAAACATGTACATGTGACTTAGTTAACAAGTTATATATTAAAATGTATAATTATTTAAAACTTCTTCTAATCTCCATGAAAATATTACACTTGTTTTCAGTGCAAGGTTTTATTAACACAAGATGAAATACTATCTTGATGCAGTAAGTTTGACTGCCTACTTGTAACTTTGTGACTTGTTTCCTAGAAATGTTACAATAAGGCACACGTGACACTCTATCACTGTTTGGGTTAACTCAAAGAGCTCCAAATGTCCAACCACCAGATAGTTACATAACATCCAATTGTACTTTCTAACCTGTTTTAGAAACCAGATACATCACATCATACAGTACATTCTAGCCTGTTTAAGTAGGCTAGGTACATTACATCCTATCACTATTCATCACATCCCGTTGATAACTAAGTACATTACATCCTATCACTATTCATCACATCCCGTTGATAACTAGGTACATTACATCGTGTCACTATTCATCACATCCCGTTGATAACTAGGTACATTACATCCTATCACTATTCATCACATCCCGTTGATAACTAGGTACATTACATCCTATCACTATTCATCACATCCCGTTGATAACTAGATACATTACATCTTATCACTATTCATCACATCCTGTTGATAACTAAGTACATTACATCTTATCACTATTCATCACATCCTGTTGATAACTAGGTACATTACATCGTGTCACTATTCATCACATCCTGTTGATAACTAGGTACATTACATCGTGTCACTATTCCTCACCTCTTGTTTATAACTAGATACATTACATCCTATCACTATTCATCACATCCTGTTGATAACTAGGTACATAACATCGTGTCACTATTCATCACATCCTGTTGATAACTAGGTACATAACATCGTGTCACTATTCATCACATCCTGTTGATAACTAGGTACATAACATCGTGTCACTATTCATCACATCCTGTTGATAACTAGGTACATTACATCGTGTCACTATTCATCACATCCTGTTGATAACTAGGTACATTACATCGTGTCACTATTCCTCACCTCTTGTTTATAACTAGATACATTACATCCTATCACTATTCATCACATCCTGTTGATAACTAGGTACATAACATCGTGTCACTATTCATCACATCCTGTTGATAACTAGGTACATAACATCGTGTCACTATTCATCACATCCTGTTGATAACTAGGTACATAACATCGTGTCACTATTCATCACATCCTGTTGATAACTAGGTACATTACATCGTGTCACTATTCATCACATCCTGTTGATAACTAGGTACATTACATCGTGTCACTATTCATCACATCCTGTTGATAACTAGGTACATTACATCGTGTCACTATTCCTCACCTCTTGTTTATAACTAGATACATTACATCCTATCACTATTCATCACATCCTGTTGATAACTAGGTACATAACATCGTGTCACTATTCCTCACATCCTGTTGATAACTAGGTACATTACACCGTGTCACTATTCATCACATCCTGTTGATAACTAGGTACATTACATCTTATCACTATTCATCACATCCTGTTGATAACTAGGTACATTACATCTTATCACTATTCATCACATCCTGTTGATAACTAGGTACATTACATCGTGTCACTATTCATCACATCCTGTTGATAACTAGGTACATTACACCGTGTCACTATTCATCACATCCTGTTGATAACTAGGTACATTACATCTTATCACTATTCATCACATCCTGTTGATAACTAGGTACATTACATCTTATCACTATTCATCACATCCTGTTGATAACTAAGTACATTACATCGTGTCACTATTCATCACATCCTGTTGATAACTAGGTACATTACATCGTGTCACTATTCATCACATCCTGTTGATAACTAGGTACATTACATCTTATCACTATTCATCACATCCTGTTGATAACTAAGTACATTACATCTTATCACTATTCATCACATCCTGTTGATAACTAGGTACATTACATCGTGTCACTATTCATCACATCCTGTTGATAACTAGGTACATTACATCGTGTCACTATTCCTCACCTCTTGTTTATAACTAGATACATTACATCCTATCACTATTCATCACATCCTGTTGATAACTAGGTACATAACATCGTGTCACTATTCATCACATCCTGTTGATAACTAGGTACATAACATCGTGTCACTATTCATCACATCCTGTTGATAACTAGGTACATAACATCGTGTCACTATTCATCACATCCTGTTGATAACTAGGTACATAACATCGTGTCACTATTCATCACATCCTGTTGATAACTAGGTACATAACATCGTGTCACTATTCATCACATCCTGTTGATAACTAGGTACATAACATCGTGTCACTATTCATCACATCCTGTACACAGCTAGGTACATTACATCTTATTATAATTCCTCACCTCCTGTACACAGCTAGGTACATTACATCTTATTATAATTCCTCACCTCCTGTACACAGCTAGGTACATTTTTCTTTGTTCTACATCCTGACTGTACAAGTTCTTCACTAATCTCAGAGGTCAGTGGGAGGTCACTTTCTAATTCTCTTGATCCTGAGTCACCACCCCTTGAGGAATATCTGTACTTACTTTGGCTGTCTTCTGTAAAAACAGATCTAAGTTTTACTGACACAAATTTATGAATACCAAGATCAGTAATTAAATCTTGTTGTTGAGCTTACATTTACACTACAGTTTCACCCCATCTGATGGTCTACTAAGTTGTTTTTTAACTGATTACAGCATAAGAGAAAAATGGAAGTTCTTGTAGAATGTAAAGTAGCCTTGTAATTTTTAAAAGTAAAAATATATAAATTACTGAGAAACACGACTAATGAAATGTAAATTTTTGTACCAAGTAAGAAAAGTTATAACATTCTTGTGCTGAAAATGTATTTTTGATAAGTACCTCCCTCCAGTAACAAAATCAGCTATTTTTATTCAATGTATTTTTGATAAGTACCTCCCTCCAGTAACAAAATCAGCTATTTTTATTCAATGTATTTTTGATAAGTACCTACCTCCAGTAACAAAATCAGCTCTTTTTATTCAATGTATTTTTGATAAGTACCTCCCTCCAGTAACAAAATCAGCTATTTTTATTCAATGTATTTTTGATAAGTACCTCCCTCCAGTAACAAAATCAGCTCTTTTTATTCAATGTATTTTTGATAAGTACCTCCCTCCAGTAACAAAATCAGCTATTTTCATTCAATGCTCCCTCTATTTGTGAACTGTTTATTTACACATGCTATAAACCTCATGCTTCCCCTTGTTGAAATTACGTCTCACACATAAATCTTCATTCATCATCTCTTAAGCAGTAGTAGCAAGACATGCTCACATGATATGTTGACTCTCTCTACATTCCTTTACCAAATCTTTATTTTGAAGTTTGGTGAAAGATGTAACCACCAGAACAGTGGGAAGAAAGAGTATAAAGTGTGAAAGGAGGAAAGTAACATGTTTTCAGTAAAGGAAAATTATATCTTCCAATATATTACTTACCTCTAATCACAAGATTAGCTACATTCCTATCCTGAAGAGAAAGAGGGACCAATGAGATGAAATGGCAGAAGTACCCCAAAAGCATCCAAAGGATACCCCTGACAGTGAGAAAAGTCTGACTATCAGAAGATGGGAACCCCACAACTTCTAAGCCAGGTATACTTTTCATTGTGTTTAGTGTGTGTAATACACAAGGGTGGAAACTGTGTGTATTAAGCTTAACAGATGTTACTGATGGGTAACATGTTAACTTAGGTTGGCTAAGATTACAGAGGACCATACTCAATAAGTCAACTACATCCAAATTATTTTTACATGGTTCTGACATCCATGTGAGGGTAGGATGAGGATCATACCATCTTAGCCTTAAACACAAAAATTGGGAATTTAAACTTGTACCTATTTCTATGTAAGTCACAAGGATTATCACTAATCTATCAATTTGTGAAGTGTCATCTGCTTTCATAAGGATGTCTGTCACATGGATTCAACTTTCCCAACCATGACACAGGATGGCATCATCCAATAACATTCCTGTATGAAGAGAATGAGGGATAATTAAGGACAGAACCAAAACAATCCCATGCACCACCACCATGACCCAAGACACAGATAGAGTAATTGGGAGAGGAAGATAACTCGATACCAAAACCTCAACACAAGAAACAGACTTCAAAACAAAGGTAGATTGAGGGCTGCCATCAAAGTGATGAACTGCTGTTGTGATGGCTCAACTCCAATGCATATGAGTATCAGAAGGTGACTTCACACATTAAGGTGATGACTCAGTTCCACAGTGAGCACTGCAAAACTATGAAAGTCAACATGGCATACAATGCATATTTTGAGTTAAAGAATACCTGACCAGAAACCACTTGTCAATTAACTAAATACATGTGATTAACAGTGAAATAAGATCCCCTGAAAGAAAAAAAAAGATGAAAAAATTTATTAGTAAAGTTGTAGTGTCAAAGTCTGATGAGTTGTCACAGATGATAGACAACACTGACAAGGAGAAAACCAAGAGATGACATAGACAGTGAGAGATGAACATACAGGGAATAGTCCACGTGTTAGAATGCAGAATTTCTTGTACTGGATGACACAGACAAGAAACAGAGAAAACAGTTGGGTAATATTGGAAGGAAGGGCAACTGAAAGAAATCCAGGGGGAAGAAGGTAGGAAAGAATAAACAAGTTAAACCAAAAGATGGACCCATCGGTAAAGAGAGAGGGTGATGATTGCTGGAGGAGAGTAAAGAGTTGGAATCATGTATCACAGAATAAAGGAAAGAGAGACAGAGGGAAAAGAGTATATGAAATGTCATACAACTCTGACCACCAACATCTACAGGCTAAAGAATTATCTAGTGTGGGAAGGATGAAACATTGAACTTTAGGAAGTTGTTCAAACAGATATAGAGAAATGGAATGTCTGACAACATGAATGATCCAATCTAAAAAGATATGGCACCAGTGAAGGGGATATACATGAAAGGAATGCGTGAGCATGGGAAGAACAGGGAAGTAGAAACACTATGGTATCAAAAAAATGAAAGATATAGGATAAAGACCACCTAATATCTAGAAAGTGAGGAGAATGAAGACCCAGATAAGAATTTACACCACACGAGTCAGGGCAGATCAGTCAGCAAAAACCCCCTAGCAGTATACCAACTGTGGAAGACCTGCCACTCACCATGTAAGAGGGATAGATGGAGATAGCTGACAAGCATGTGACTCAACATGTAAAAATGGATTGTGTTCCCAAGGGCCTAATAAAAGTATGTGTGAAGACATAAAATATGAAGGTTGAGATGTACAACATGATTATAGTTGACAAAGGTCAGGAGAAACAGACAAGGGACAGGGGAAGAAGAAGAGCAGTCAACGTAACCTTAGAAACCAAGTTTGATCTTAAGACTTGAAAGGAGTGGAGTGAACTAGAAACCACCTGATGAAGTAATATGATGGATGGAACACAAAGACACTTGTGTGACCAATCCAGGTTGAAGAGATCAACTGCCAGAGCTGGTGTAAAAGATGCAGGTAACCAAATGAAATGAAAATTGGTGTATGGACTCACACTAAAGGCATTCATATGTGGAGACACCCACTGATGGTAACAAACCTAGAAAATGAAGGAATCTAATGCCCACTCAGTGGGATATATCCACTCAAGGCACGAAAAACTATTTACAACCAGTTGGAAAGCAGCCTGCACATGATATGTAATAATGCAAATGTGATGTACCTGGCCTCAGTAGAAGAGATTCAATGACCAAAACATAGATCTATGGATGGGTTGCCCTCTCACTCAATGATATATTACATGGCCAAAAGTACATGGACAATCCCTTCCAATTAATGGGTTTATCTATTTCAGCCACACCCATTGCTTACAGGTGCAAAAAATTAAGCATAGAGCCAAGCAGTCTCCACAGACAAACGTAGGCACTAGAATAGGTCATACTAAAGAGTTCAGTGACTTTAAGCATAATATTGTCATATGATGCCATCTTTCCAACAAATCAGTTCATCTAATTTCTGTCCTGCTAGAGCTGTTTTGGACTATTATAAAAGCTGTTATTGTGAAATGGAAACATCTAGGAGCAACAACAGCTCAGCCATGAAGCTGTAGGCCACACAAGCTTACAGAACAGGACCACTGAGTGCTGAAGTGCATAGCATGTAAAAAATCATCTGTCCATAGTTGCAACACCCATTACCAAGTTCCAAACTGCCTCTGAAAGTAACGTTAGCACAAGAACTGTTCATTGGGAGCCTCATGAATTGGGTTTCATGGCTGAGAACCTGGACACAAGCCTAAGATCACCATGCACAATGCCAAGAGTTGGCTGGAGTGGTGTAAAGCACACCACCATTGGACTCTGAAGAAGTGGAAAGAAGTTCTCTGGAGTGATTAATCACACTTCACTATCTGTTAGTTTGGCAGATGAATCTGGGTTTGGTGGATGCCAGAGAAACGCAACCTACCTGAATGCATAGTGTCAAGTGAAAAGTTTCATGGAGGAGGAATAATGATCTGGGAGCTGCTTTTCATGGTTTATGCTAAGCTCTTTAGTTCCAGTGAAGAGAAATCTTAATGCTACAGCATACAATGACATTCTAGAGAATTATGTGCTTCCCACTTTGTGGCAACAGTTTGAGAAAGGCCCTTTTCTATTTCAGCATAACAATGCCCCCATGCACAAAGTAAGGTTTATAAAGCATGGTTTACTGATGTTGGTGTGAAAGAACTTGGCTGGCCCGCACAGAACCCTGTCCTCAACCCCATCGAACACCTCTGGGATGAATTGGAATGCTGACTCAACCTCACTTATGCTCTTGTGGCTGAATGGGAGCAAATCCCTTCAGCCATGTTCCAATATCTAGTGAAAAGCCTTCCCAGAAGAGCAGAAGCTGTAATAACAACTTCATATTAATGCCTCTGGTTCTGGAATGAGATATTCAACAAGCACATATGGGTGTAATGGTCAGGTGTCCACATACTTTTGGCCATAAGTGTATGTGCCAATGACTTAGAACTGGTTAATAGAAACAATGTATCACCTGACATATAGACAGAAGTTCAAGAACAGTGATGTCCAAAACAAAGCCTGCAGAGAAGCATCAAAGAAAAGATGTAGATCCAGAAGTGAGGAAGGAAGCAGCACACCCACTGACATTTGGATGTTGTTCATCCACCCACTTAGATAGCCTCATAGGGAAGAAAGAAGAAAAGAGGATCCGAATCAGGGTTCTATCATTCATGAAACACATTCCCAAGAGATCATAGAGGCATGACTGAGAAGGACCGATGATGTCATGGAAGACCAAATCCCAAAAAAGCAACAGAACCTCGTAAGCAGTAAGTGACTGAGATGAGAGGGCATAGTGGACTAAAGTTCAATTAAGTCATGCAGGAAAAAACAGAGCTTGACAGTGAAAACATACATCTTGGTCTCAATGTCATCTGGTGTCTGTATTTCCTAGTCTGTCTATATACTGACAGAAGATTTTGTTCCTCTTTACGATTCTTGCCAATCAGTCCTTCACTTTTGTTGATATCATCTTCACCAAGTAGTCTTAAGGCCTATGAGGTCCTTATCTTCTCATTTCATTGTCTTCAGGTTCTGCTTCCATAGCAGCCACATCTGCCATGTTCATCTGCACATAAATAGTTGCACCATTAAGATCTTTTTCTCTTTCACAGTACCTTTTCAACATGTTGGTGTGGTAGACAATGGTTGCTCCATCAACGTTTGCTTTATAGTGCATTCTGTGGACCAATCCTGTATCGTGAAAGGTCCTTTCAATTGTTATTAGCTGCAGGATGCAGAACTAAAGTATATTTTCCAACCTTGTGTCATCAACCATTGGCTTTCTGGTCTTAGAAGTGTTTCTGATTAGGTTTGGCTTCCCCAATAAAATTGTTTTGATATGTATAGTCCTCTATTCTGCAAGTCTTTTTCCTTTATGTCATATGCTTGACTTCCTCTAGGCGCTGTCCTTAAATTTCTATAGTTAAGGGTTTTTCTTCTGCACTTTCTTCAAATTTATACTAACTCATATTTTCCCACCACTAATTCTTATCATTTTTCCTCGATAGACATGACCTCAGCACTGTTCACCTAAGGTATCCACAGCAAGGTTATTCTCACTGTCTTAGCACACACAGATGTGCTTTGCCCATCATCGGCCATCAGATACTAGACTGGTTCCCACTGTTGTATAACTGCACCACTGTTTCATAAAAACACTTTCTTGACCTCAACACATCCTTTACTTACTGGCATGTTGTGATGGTTGTCAAATTCATCACTAAGGGACACCCTTTGAATTTCTGATAACTTAAAGTAACTTAATTATCACCAAAGAATATATAATACCAATTTCTAATACTTTATAATAAAATTCATGTTTATGTCATGAATCTTTTCTTCTTTGAAACTTATGTTAGGTGAGACTGGACTTGATCATTGATTGATTATCAGCTCAACCAGTTAGTTTATGCTGTAAAATAGTGTACGTGTTTTCAACAAAGTACCAGATATGCTACATATTAATATAACTCCATATAAAAGAGGAATTTATATTTAAACATTATTTCTAAGGCCTAATGTTAGTAATATGTAGCTACTAAATGTTTTACTTCTAGACAATGAACACTAAGAAAAGTCTAAAGTTATTTTCACTAAATAACACTAATAATAAAAATGATCAAAAAAAGAACTGTCAGAGCAAAATATTAATTAATTTATTCAAACAGAGAACAATATGATACATTTCTCCCAAATACAAACAATAAACAAAACTAAACCATACACATTTTGATAAATTCCTACAAAAATGTCAATCAATGTACATGGTGTTTGGAAAGTTACCATGCAGTTTTGTAATAATATTTTATTCAGTCTATTTCAAGCCATCAACTGATAGCAGTGTTTAGAAACAAAGTAAGAAGGATCCAGGCCTGAATTGATACCAATGGAGGTCACTTTCAACATTGTTTATAATTGTCATTCATATTTACCTCCTGTATTCTGTATTAAAACATGTCTGTTAATAAATATACAAGTGCACAGTGACTTTCTGAAAACCCTGTAAAAGCAAAATTAATTGCAGTAGAAGGTGTCAAACGGAACTGAACAAACAACTTAAACAAACAAAAAGCAAATCTGTAACTTTACTATGATACAAATGAACACTAATGGTTTGGAAAATCATTTTATCTTGCTCTTTCTAAGATTGTTGACCATATATACAAAACTGCAAGGTTAAAAAGTTGAAAACCATCTACCTTTCTGAAGTTTTGGAAAACATTCATCACAAACTCTTGCTGTTTTAAACCCTAAATAAGAAAGTGGAGCCCCATTGGTTGAACAGGCAGAACACACAACCTAAAAAAAATAGAACACATTATAGTACTACAGTCTAACATGGAAGGACAATGACAACCTAGACAAAATAGAACACATTATAGTACTACAGTCTAACATGGAAGGACAATGACAACCTAGACAAAATAAAACACGTTTAGTACTATAGTCCAACATGGAAGGACAATGACAACCTAGACAAAATAAAACACTTTTAGTACTAAAGTCTAACATGGAAGAACAATGACAACCTGGACAAAATAAAACACATTTAGTACTAAAGTCTAACATGGAAGAACAATGACAACCTGGACAAAATAAAACACTTTTAGTACTATAGTCTAAAATGAAAGAACAATGAGAGCCTAGACAAAATAAAACACATTTAGTCCTATAGTCTAATATGAAAGAACAATGACAGCCTAGACAAAATAAAATACATTACAGTACTCTAGTCTAACATGGAAGAACAATGACAACCTGAACAAAATAAAACACTTTTAGTACTAAAGTCTAACATGAAACAACAATGACAACCTAGACTAAATAAAACACTTTCAGTACTCTAGTCTAACATGGAAGAACAATGACAATCTGAATAAAATAAAACACTTTTAGTACTAAAGTCTAACATAGAAGTACAATGACAACCTAGACAAAATAAAACACGTTTAGTACAATAGTCCAACATGAAAGAACAATGACAACCAAGATAAAATAAAACACGTTTAGTACAACAGTCCAACATGGAAGAACAATGACAACATAGACAAAATAAAACACGTTATACAGGGTGGTCGCTAGAAAAGCGGAAAATCTGTCAAACAGCTATTTATTTTTACAAAGAATAACTTTTACAAAGTTTTTTGAAGGCATATGTTATATTACACTCATAAATGCTCAAAATTATTAAAATCATGCATTTCATTCATGATGTAAAGAAATCAAAATAGAAATGAGTAAGCATGCAATTTATTCATGATCTCATCTGACCCTCAAATTTTCCGCTTTTCTACCGACCACCCTGTAGTTCTGTAGTCTACCATGGAAGAACAATGACAACCTACACAAAATAAAACACATTTAGTATTACAGTCTAACATGGAAGGAATACTATTAGTAAACTATCTAAGGTATGAATGTACTACTATTAGTAAACTATCTAAGGTATGGATGTACTACTATTAGTAAACTATCTAAGGTATGGAGGTACTACTATTAGTAAACTATCTAAGGTATGGATGTACTACTATTAGTAAACTATTTAAGGTATGGATGTACTACTATTAGTAAACTATCTAAGGTATGAATGTACTACTATTAGTAAACTATCTAAGGTATGGATGTAATAATATCAGTAAACTATCTAAGGTATGAATGTTCTACTATTAGTAAACTATCTAAAGTATGAATGTTGTACTATTAGTAAACTATCTAAGGTATGAATGTACTACTATTAGTAAACTATCTAAGGTATGGAGGAACTACTATTAATAAACTATCTAAGGTATGGATGTACTACTATCAGTAAACTATCTAAGGTATGGATGTACTACTATTAATAAACTATCTAAGGTATGAATGTTCTACTATTAGTAAACTATCTAAGGTATGAATGTACTACTATTAGTAAACTATCTAAGGTATGGATGTACTACTATTAGTAAACTATCTAAGGTATGGAGGTACTACTATTAATAAACTATCTAAGGTATGGATGTACTACTATTAGTAAACTATCTAAGGTATGGATGTACTACTATTAGTAAACTATCTAAGGTATGGAGGTACTACTATTAGTAAACTATCTAAGGTATGGATGTACTACTATTAGTAAACTATCTAAGGTATGGATGTACTACTGTTAGTAAACTATCTAAGGTATGAATGTACTACTATTAGTAAACTATCTAAGGTATGGATGTACTACTATTAGTAAACTATCTAAGGTATGAATGTACTACTATTAGTAAACTATCTAAGGTATGAATGTACTACCATTAGTAAACTATCTATTTTATGGAGGTACTACTATTAATAAACTTAGATATGGATATGCCACTTCCTCAGAAGAGAATTACACAAACCTTTTCACAAGCTTGACAGTGATGACGATGAAAGTTGACACTGAATTCATTTGTACACAACTGACAAGAAGTAACGGCTGAATCAGGTGTCAATTCTGGTGCTTTGCTTCCCAGGTCAACAGTCACATCTTCATACTGTATACATCAACATATTCACAAGAAAAAATATTTCAATACAAACAAATATTCACATGATTAGCTGCTGATCATAAAGGAAAAAAACAATCAATATTCAGAAGTTCAACATTTATATTAACATCTGGTATTTCAACAAGACCACACATTCACATGATCATTATCTGATACTTCAACAAGAACACACATTCACATAATCAATATGTGATATTTCAACAAGAACACAGATTCACAAGATCATTATTTAGTATTTCAACAAGAACACATTCAAATGATTATTATTTGGTATTTCAACAAGAATACACATCCATATGATCATTATCTGGTATTTCAACAAGAACACACATCCATATGATCATTATCTGGTATTTCAACAAGAACACACATCCATATGATCATTATCTGGTATTTCAACAAGAACACATTCAAATGATTATTATCTGGTATTTCAACAAGAATACACATCCATATGATCATTATCTGGTATTTCTACAAGGACACACATTCACATGATCATTATCTGGGACTTCAACAAGAATACACATTCACATGATAATTATCTGGTACCTCAACAAAAACACACATTCACATGATTATTATCTGGTATTTCAACAAGAACACACATTCACATGATGAAACTTCGTAGAATACACATTCACAAGATCATTATCTGATACTTCAACAAGAACACACGTTCACATAACCATTATCTGGTATTTCAATAACACACATTAACATGATGAAACTTCTTAGAATACACATTCACAAAATCATTATCTGGTATTTCAACAAGACCACACATTCACATGATCATTACCTGGTATTTGAACAAGAACACACATTCACATCATGAAACTTCGAAGAATATACATTCACAAGATCATTATCTGGTGTTTCAACAAGACCACATATTCACAAGATCATTATCCCATACTTTAACAAGGACACACATTCACATGATCATTATCTGGTATTTCAACAAGGACACACATTCACATGATTATTATCTGGTATTTCAACAATAATACACATTCATATGATCATTATCTGGTATTTCAACAAGAACACACATTCACATGATCATTATCTGGTATTTGAACAAGAACACACATTCACAAAATCATTATCTGATATTTCAACAACACATTCATAACACCATTATCTGGTATTTGAACAAGAATACACATTCAAATGTTCATAATTCATAAAATACACATCCACAAGATCATTTTCTGGTATTTCAACAAGAACACATTTTTAAAGTATTTGTAATAAATAGATTTTTCTTATATGCAAGTTATGAAAACAAAACTTCAATATTCCAGTTTATATAAAGCATTAATGTTTACAATTTTAATACAGAATATTTTTATATTACTTTACATAATATTCTCTTCTAGTTTTTATCTATAGAATGAAAAGTAATTTAATTTATAGCTTCTATTTTCTATTGGTTTTAAAACTGATTATAACAGTATTATGACCTTTGTTATTGTGGTATCATTCCCAAAGAGTCTTTGTCTATAACAGTGAATATACAGTATTGCATGTTGAATAAAACAACATTTAAGTGGACTCTAGGTGCTATCTTTCTTTTCTGAAGCAGTAAAATAAATCAACCATCGATTCACTATTTTGAAGCCTTCTGCAGTTTGAAATATCTAAACTTTAACAGGTGTAAATACCTGTTAATACAGAAGTTAAAACAAGAATTATTAAATCACATCAAAGTTTCCATCATTCATTTTGTGTCCTAACAACCACTAAAGTCCTCCCATTCTCTTGAAATCTCAGATAGGCTGGTGTGATTATAGGTTGTCAATGGATAGTACTTTGCTTTTAGCAGTTGGAAACAAGAGAACTGAATGTGTGCACCAACTGGAATATCATTTGAATTTTGTTATATCTGTCCAAACTGCCTATCACCAGGTCAGTTACCATAGCTTTCTTAATGACAGATGCATTCCCTTTAGACTTCCATTCTTGAGGAACTCTGATGGCAGACATTTCTCAACAGTCAATCAGAGAAAAGGTCTTTCTTATGAGTGGACACCAACCATTGTATCCCTTTGGAATATAGCGAGATTCTTCTAACCAACTGCCTTAGAGACAAGTAATGACATAGAAATCTCCACTTTACATGATTTAAGCAAACAGATCATAAGATCAGCTTAGTGTCTTTAGACATCCAAGTTTTACAGACATATTTATGAGGGAAGATCCTAGCAACATCACTGAATGGTACATAAGTTTTAAATACAATACAGGAATTTGTATCTTATCATTTTCTAAGCATTACATTTCTGAAGATTACATGTTCATAAACCACACAAAGTGTCAGACCACAACAATGTACAATCAACAAAAGCTACAACACCATGTTTTCTTTACATGAATGTCTAATAATCAAGTTTACCTTTTTAGCATTTATAATGGGGCTGTGTTTACAAGCATTCTCTTCAATAGCTTTGTTCAAGACATTTATCCATTCAGATCTTTCTTCAGGAGAGCTAAAAAAAGATTATCAAAACAGAATTTATATACACTATTAGAGATACAAACAAGTGGACAAGACAGCATTTAAATACACTATTAAGAGATACAGACAGCTGGATAAGACAACATTTAAATACACTATTAAAATATAGACAGATGGATAAGACAACATTTAAATATACTATTAGAGATACAAACATATGGACAACACAACAGTTAAATAAAACCTATTATGAGAGCTAGTTAACACATTAATTAAATACAATGTATTTTATTCTCAAAACCACTTATCATCTAAACTTTACTTTGTTACAGAAAACATTTTAAGACCCAAGTTAATCCTGTCTGATACCTTTTAAACATGTTTACACACAAGTTGATGGAAGTTATACTGGCAGTTTCCTCTGCTGTACTGTTTTATCAGTATAAGTTACATCAACTTCTATAAAATGTTTTCATAACATCTAAATTACCAAGGGTAAGAAATACTTCCAAAATATATGTATTTAGATGGGGAAAGTAGACAAAGTGGAAACAGAAACTGTGTTTTCTTAACTGACACAATTAAGACTACCTCAGGAAAAATGAACAACTCAATATGAAGTGTACCAACACTGACATATTTATGTACATGCTTGTTTGTTGTCTACCTAGCATATTAAAAATGTAGATCTCTAAACAGTGGCCACAGTTGTGTTTTTAATGAAGAAATGTCTCATGAAGATTGATAGAAACAGCTTTCAAACATTTATATTAATTACTTTAGATAAGAGCTTCTGTGTAACAATGGCAAATCTGATGTCATGCATTTGAAGGTGTGTATAATCTCTGTATGTATGTATCTTTTAACATGTAATTCCTGCATTACTTTTCAGTGGTAACTAAATTACATGTAATTCCTGCATTACTTTTCAGTGGTAACTGAATTACATGTAATTCCTGCATTACTTTTCAGTAGTAACTGAATTACATGTAATTCCTGCATTACTTTTCAGTGGTAACTGAAATGGTTACACTGTAATAACATATAATACTTAACAGTTGGAGCTGAACAAATTATATTGTAACACTGTTTCACACTTGTAAGTGATAGTTAGTATAATTATATTGTAACAGTGTGTAACACCTGCAGTGATAGTTGGTGTTATTATGTTGTAATGGTGTGTAAATCTCATTAGTGATAATTGGTATGATTATGTTGTAACAATATGTGACTGACAATATTTGAGATGTTGTAACAGTATGTAACTGGTGGTAACTGATATCGTAATGTTGTAACAACATGTAACTGGTGGTAACTGATATCGTGATGTTGTAACAACATGTAACTGGTGGTAACTGATATTGTGATGTTGTAACAGTATGTAACGGTGGTAACTGATATTGTGATGTTGTAACAGTATGTAACTGGTGGTAACTGATATTGTGATGTTGTAACAGTATGTAACTGATGGTAACTGATATCGTGATGTTGTAACAGCATTCCATGGCTTTTATTCATTTTTCTGCCAAGTTCCACTATAATTGTTTGTAGCTGTTGAAATATTTATAAATAACTTGTTACTTACCTGGCACACAGTATAAAGGACTTGGTCATACTAATGATGTTAAATTCATTCTCATAGTCCTGTTGAATTGGTATTGATACCTTCATTCCAACCAGAGGAAACTCTTGTTTTACTCGATAAAGGTTATATTGAACTTGCTTCATGTACCATAAGCTATCATTAAACTAAAGTACATGAAAAAATAGAGAGAAATAAATTATATAAGGTTGTACTGAGAACATTTGGAGTTAAGGTCAGTTACAAACTATTATATAATAAACATTATTAATTTTAATCAGAAAGACTTTCATCAAAATTCAATATTGAAAGTATCTAAGTATCTAAAAAGTGATAAGTACTCGTATTTGAAAAACTGAAATTAATATCTTGACTTTAAAACATGGATCTACCTTTA